>VZSF01004112.1:637455-710376 GCA_013398295.1 Chionis minor
GGGGCGGGAGCGGGCGGGCCGGTCCGCACGGGCGGGCGGCCTTGGGCTCGTCCGCGCTCCGGGAGTTCTCCCTCCACCTCCCGCCGGGCCGAGCGGGGTCGGGCCGGGCCGGCTACGGGCAGGGCCACCGTGTCCCGGCCCTGCGCGGTCCTTCCCTGCCGGCGCGGGAACATGGCTGCGGGAGCCAGCGCTGCGGCTGCGGCCGCCCGAGCCCCGGCCCTGCCGGGAACCGGCGCCGGAGCCGGGGCAATAGCAGGTTTCCCATCCTGTCTGAGGAACCACTCGCCTGCGTGAAGGGGCCTCCAAAAGGCGAGTGAATGACTAGCCCACTGGACGGCATGGCGACCCTCCCCGCAGCCCCACGCAGTGTGCCTCGGCACCCGTCTGCCAGCGGGTTTTGTCTCCGCTTCCGTGGGAGGGAGACAGTCCCCATCCTCCGCCGTCTCGTCTCTCTGAACTCAGATAAGTGTGGGCCTATCTGAGATCTCTCATAATTTACGGAGAACAGCGAGTCCATCTCCAGCAGGAGATGGTGAGATTTTAGTTTCGGTAAAGGCTTTTGTGAGGAGCTGAGGGGTGCTGACGGCGGCAGCGGGTACCGCGTGTGAGCAGGTCACGGCACCCGTGGGCTCATCCCCTGCCCGTGGCTCCACACTCGGTGCTGCGGGCCGTTCACCCCCACCACGTCCAACCCTGTGTGCCGGTGGTTGTTCGCCGCACCGTTGTGGAGCACTGCAGGAGCTCCGGGCTGCTCTGGGGCAGGGCCACGGTGCTCCTGCTGGGCATCAGCCTCGGGAGGCAGAGGAGGGCTCGGTGCAGCCCCGGGTGCCTGCGAGCTCACAGGGATGTCTGGTGCAGTCAGTGTGTCAGAGCGTTGTGGTGGGAGGCAGCCTGCGGGGCCATGCACCAAGCTTGTTTGCCCCTCCGTCTCAGCAGCAGTTTCCCAGCAGAGATGTTCCCTATTCCAGAGCAGGGCAGTGCTTATCGGCTGCCAAGCAGGTCAGGAGGGACCATGACATGCTCCCTCCCAGCTCTGCTGGGGTCCCGGTTTGTCTCCTTGCTGGGCAGACATGAGTCATGCCTGTGGTGTGAGGATGCTGGTTTCTGACCGTGAGAAGGTCGGAGCTGCTCTGAGCAGCACCTGCCTGCTGGGCACCGGGCTGGCACTCCGGTCCTTGTAGCTGGCACTGGGGTCCGTGCTCAGGTACTGCCCTGGGAGGGCTGTCTGCAGATGTAGGCAGGTCAGCTGCTTCGTGAAGTACTTGGGTCACAGCGGATGCTGCAGCTGGGAATGTTCAGCTCCTTTTGCAGCGGTACCAGTGGCAGCTGACGGGAGAGCCAGGACAGGCGCGGGTGGAGCTCACTGCCGTTTCCCTGTCCTAAGCCTGCAGCATGCCTAAATCCTCCCGCCTTTGGAGAGCAGATGCAGCAGTGTTCTTCGCCTGCTCTCACCCCTCAGCCAGTCTGTCCTACCCCATCTCAGACACCGTCACCCATCCTGCATTGCCTAAAAGCAGACAGCTGGGAGCAGCCCTGCAATACAGGCGTGTAAGGACGGGAGCAGCAATGGTTTGTCTAAAGGGCATCCAGAGCAGCAGGCGGGTGATGGAGCAGGACACAGGTCCCGGCTGAGCCCCTCGCTTAGAGGGGACCTGTGTGTGCCCAGGGCCTGGCTGGGAAGCAGCCCCCTTGGTCCTGAGCTGGGGTTCCACCACGCAGCCCTTGGCCCTGCAAGCTCTCCAGGCTCTTGTGCTCCCCCTGCGTGGGGTCACTGTGGGGAGCCCGGGGCTGGGAGCCTCACAGGCGGTGAGGACTGAACCTCACGCCGCTGCTGCTGCAGAAGTGCTCGTGGCTCCTCGCAGGACACTTGGGGCCACAGAGCCCAGCCAGCCCAGCTTGCCAGCTCCTGGTCTGAAGGGAAGGGGCTGGCCGCTGGGACAGACCCTGCGTGGGGCACATAGTGGCACCTGTGGGCACCCCATGTGGTGCTGGTCCAGGAGGTGGCAGCTGTGTCCCACTCCTGCACACGCTTTGGCATCGAGGGTCTCAGCAGTGAGCATGGAGCAGCCGACCTCCCACCCCGAGCCATGGTTCAGCCTGGGATCCTTCATATGAAAGGACTCCTCCATGACCGGGAGGGACATGGGCTGTGACAGTGAGTGGCAGTGGTGACGGGCGGCTGCCGAGCGAGGCGGCGGCAGCGATGGGAGCGCAGTGGGGTGAGCAGCATGCTGCCCGGGGCCTGACTTTGCATCTGGATCGATGGAGAGATCACACCGGGGCAGCGAAGCCTCCAAATTAGTTCAGCTAAAACAATTAAATGACACTTCCCCAGTTTTATTACTTTTTTTTTTTTAACCTCACAAATGTGCCAGAACTTAAGCACAGAGGCTGCTAATGTATAAAACGTGGAATTGATTTTCCTCCTCACAAGTGGAGCAATTAAATGTGGAGCAGGTCTAACCCGCAGCGTGATGAGCTCCTGTCGCTCTGCCAAGAGGCTGGGCAGCAGGAGAGCAGGGTCCTGCCGACAGCCGTGTCCTGGGGAAGGGCAGAGCTGACACCAGGAACAGCTGGCTGGGAAAGACTGTCCCTCCAGGACCCTGGCATGGGGAGGCTGCTCCTGGCCAGAGACAGTCTGTCCCCAGCTGCCAGCCAGGGAGAGGTGACGCTCGCAAGCTTGGGGAGCACCGTGGTGCCACGGGGTCTCTGAAGGTAGCCCAGAACACAGACTCCTTGGAAAGGCAAAGGCAAAGGCTTTCCCTGTCATGAGCAGAGACTTCACCGGCAGGAGCCCCTGGCTGCTGCGACAGCCGAGCGCAGGATCTGGCTCCATCCTTCCCATTTCGTGCCCCACTGGGGAGCTGAGCAAAGGGACCAAGTAGGTCTTCGGTGCAATTGAGAGCAGCATGAGACCGTTGCCCCTCTGATACTCCGAAAACATCAGCTCCTGGTTTTCCGTGTTTTCCCCTGCCCTGGAGTTGGTCTGACGTGGAGGCGGCAGAACCAGCGGGAGGGGACATCTCCTGATCCGCCTGTCCTTGCCGGCTCCAAATGTCGTGCTTGCTCACAGCTGCTGTTTTCATGGTGCCTCCTGTCATAGCTCCTGCCATCGCCCGGGGCAGCCTTGGCTCCCTCTGCTCTGGGAGACAGCACACCGGGCAGAGCCAGACCCCTCTGCTTTCCGCCACGCCGGACCACCACCCAGGAGCTGCCTGCTCACCAACTTCAGGCCCAAAACACCGGTGCCGTTTCCAATTCTCATCAGCCTCTCTAATCCACCTCATTAGCTACAGATACAATACAGGAAAGGTATTTTTAGCAAGATCTGTTTTAAGACAACTGAAACCAAACAGCCAACTACTGGGAAATATCGATTCATTACCAATCCTGGACTAAATGTTCAATACAGAGCTTTTTCCTGCTGCAGGTGGTGTGTGCCAATAACCTTCAATATTTTCCAGAACACAGGGAAGACAGTGTCGTTTAATTTGCAGTTAACTTTGAGCAGTGATTCCAATTACAGCATCTCAGGGTTCCGTTTTCCCCCTAGGGTTCCCGAGTAACCTTGTCAGATGCCCCAGCGTTATTTTCACTGAGGGGCTTTTCCTAGTGGATTTGGCTGCAGGCTGAGCCCGGCTCCTGCCCGGCAGGCTCCGCTGCGCCTCCGTCTGCAGGACTCGAGCCAGAAGACAGGCGCTGGCACAGGGGAGAGCCCTGTCTGGCTCCCACACGGATCCACCTGCCTGAATCCTGTCCCAGGGATGGCACTTGGGCCAAGCTGGGCTTCCCCACGTGCCTGTGTGACAGGTCCCTGGGGACACCTGCGCTGCCGGGGCTCTCCTCCGCGCTGCCTTTGGTTTCGGGGTGCTCCTAGGGCTGCGGCAGCACAAGGAGCACTGCCAGGCTCCGAGCGGTGGGCACTGCGGCTGCCCTGGCAGAGCGGACCCCACTAGGCAGGGAGCATCGCTGCACCATCCTCGCTTCTCTGTGCCTGCAGGAGGGAGAGGAGGGAGCGGGCAAACCCGGCTCCTGCACTCCGCCTCACTAATTGCTCTCTGCTAATGGCCAGGTTGGCTCACACACAAATGGGAGCCCATTAGGCTTTGCCCAACGACACGGACTGTTTTGTGGGCTTGACTGACAGTGCATTTTGCTAAAGTTAATTAGTAAGAAGAGAGGAAGGCAGCAAGCTTCAAGGATGCTTTGAAATTTCCTTGACTTCAGAGAGTGCCCAGGCTCTGAGGAAGGGGTACGAAACCTCCGGCAGAGACTTCTGCGTGGGGAGCTGCCCTGCTGGCAGCGCGTTCCCTGGTCGCTGCCTTGTCCACGTCTGCCTGTGGGCAGCGGTCCTGCCCTGCCCTCCTCTTGGTGGGCACAGGTGCTGTCGAGACCCTTGCTCCGGCCCCGGGAGGGCTCCCCCTGCCAAAGCGCTGGGAGAAACGCAGGGAGGTAAATCCGCGCAGGGTGCCAGGCCTTCAATATTAATGATGTGTGTTCTTGCTCTGTCTTCCATGACCTTGTTTGTAAATGCCGCAATTTGTTCTAACCTTCGCTTCGGTAGCACGACATCCAGCTCGTAACCTGGCAGGGCCATGGGCACAGATGCTTCATGAAGCTGAAAAGCGAAGGATGCCGGTCCCTGGTGACCTTGGTTGTCCATGGAGGTGCTGCCTATGGTGTCTGCCACGTGGTGTGTGCTCCGGGGACGCTGGGGCTGGGATGTGTGTGCTACTCACTGCCACCGGGCTGGAAGCAGGGACCAGAGCAGGCTCCTGGGGCAGGCTGTGCCCGAGACCCTGTGCCAGGACAGCAGCCACCCAGGCACGGGGCCAGCAGCTCCCGTCCCTTGCGGCTGGGACAGGTGTCTGCAGCCCTGGGTCCTCTGCACGATGACCGTGTCACATCTGCACCCCTGGCAGCGGGTGCGTTAGATGTGGCTGGGGTCACCCTTTGCCAGCACTGGCGTGTGATGTGGGGTCTGTGGGACTTGCCGCTGGGTCGGTGTGGTTTGCTGATGGTGCCAGCGCGTTGTCCCATCCCTTTGCACACTCCTGACCGCTGAAAGATCACCAAGAGGGCAACATATCTTTGACACCAGGTTTTAATTAGGGAACCGCTGCAGCAGCCGGGGCATAGTACGTGATTTTTTTAAATGAATATTCACTTTTTAAAGTTTCAGCTCTGGAAGGAGTTGCCCTGGAAATGGGAGAGAGGGAGACCCCAACCTTTCTCCTTGGGCCACGGGGTGTCACCCAGCGGCTGGGCTCACACCAGGCTGGGGTGCGTGCGCTCACTGGGGGGCTGTTTACCCCAGCCCAGGGTAGTGGCAGGGCCGGTGAGCTGGGCTCCACGAGCACTACGCTGGGAAGCCCTCGTGTCCTGCTGCTTGCTGGGCACGCTCCCCTTGGCACCGGCCTTGGGCTTTTTCGGACCCTCAGTCAGTGCTGGGCAGTTATTTAGGAAGATGGGAGTTGCACGTCAGCTCGTCTGCATGAAGGGTGTCAGCAGCATGCCCTTTGGAGAAGATTTTGTTGACTTAAAGGACACTGCAAATCTCTGGAGCATTTGAATGATTAAAAATGAATCAGCAACAAAGTTAATTACTGTGTTCACACTGCTTTTATGCATTGAAATGTCCCTCATTAGCTGTCTGTGAGCACTGGTGTAAATTCTTTGAACATAAACATTTATTAAAGGCAGCCGATCCATCATTAAATCCAGGCTGCCTTAGTGCGGAGCGATGGCAGTAGGTACACAGGGCCGGGCCAGCCACGGTCACTTGGGGTGGTGTGTCCCTGGGGACACCCTGGGGTGGACATGGTGCATCTCTCCTGAACTGTGCGAGCTGAGGGGATGCAGGGATTCCCCCTGCTCAGCATTGCAGGAGCCCTGCTCCCGGGCCAGCCCTCTCCCTCTCCATTATTGTACTGCCACCAGCCTTAGCGGCTCAGGGGAGGGGACGTGGCAGCGGCGCTGGGGGATTCCTGTTTGCCCCGTGAACCCCTCGCCGTGATCTGTCGCTGCGGAGCATCAGCTCTGCAGCTCCCAGCTGGGGTGTCCCTGTGTCCTAGACATCCGCTGCAATGTCACTCAGCTGGGGAGAGTTTTTTGCCTTCCTCACACCTCGGTTTCTCACGTGCTTGACCCAGTTTTGCTTAAACCTCCGAGTAGCTTTGCTTGAGCTTTCATCTACTGACACCGCCCGCAGTCCTGCTGAGCCCAGCAGCGCTTGCCTGCCAGGCGACAGCCGGTGGCGGCTGTTGGCTCCATGCACCTGTGGCACAGCACAGCATGGCGTGGCACAGCGTGGCACGGCACAGTCCCTTCCGCAGCGGGCAGGGAACTCGGGGCTGGGTGATGACTCCGTGCAGCAGCCACCTCCACTCCGCCGCTGCCAGTGGGATTCTGCCCATGCTTTCCCTGGCTGCTGCCAGGGCAGCCATCCCGCACAGCTCCAGACGAGGGGGCGAGGGGCAGGCTGTGGTGTGGGGAGCGGACCTGCCCCTGGGTCAGGGTGGAGCGGTTCCACAGGACCATCCCAATGCCAGTCTGTTCTCTCGGAAGAGTTTCTGTGCTCGTCTCCAACATGTCGAGCTGCCACTGGAGACACGCTCGCAGCCCACCCTTCTCCCGGCTCCCCGATTCTGCACAAGGCAGTGACCCTCGCTGCTGCCGACCACCCTATGAGGCCCAGCCGGTCCAGTCCTGCCAGGAAGGTGGCAAGCAGGTGCTTGCTTGTGCTGGAAGATCTTGGCTCCCAGCCCAGTGGGCTCCCATCTCCCTGCCTGTGCGCAGGCAGCATCCCTGCATGCAGCCGCTGCGCCTGCGACGTCAGCTGGAAGAGGGAAAGCGCACAACCCTCGTCACAAGAGCCAGCACTTGGGATTTTTTGCCAAATTAAACAGTTTGTTTTCATGCCGATGAGTGGATGGAGTCCAGGATTACACACACATCAGTCTCTAGCCTCTGAGGAGAGCCCGGGATGCGCCCGCCACGTCCTCGCACAGAGAGATGCAGCAGGCAAATATTTACCCGGGAGCTGCCCTGCTCTCCCCCGCACTCCGCAAGCTGGATGGAGTGGCCAGTACTGTAACGGGATTATCGGATGGGCTCTCTCCCCACGCACACCTATCTGCAATATCTCAATCATCTGATGAATTTTTGTACAAATTCCTCCCTGGGAGAGTGTTTCACGCATGTTCGACATCAAAGCAGCGCAGTCAGCGAGGGAGCACATGTTTCTTTAATGTGGGAGTGTTGTAGGGGCCGTGGGGTGCCCAAAGGCAGATTATAAGAAAATTAATAATTCAGGTCTAGGAAAGGTGCTGGTGAGAAGTTAACTCCTTCAGGGTGAGGTGCTGCCTTTGCACCGGCACAGCCACAGCCAGGGCCAGGCTTTCCGCTGCTGCCGCCCCACAGCCATGGGGCCCCTGGGGTCGCCCAAGGATGTACCAGCTCCCAGGCACTGTGGGGCACAGTGATGCTGGCTCGGCCACATCAGGGGACAGCAGCTCTCCTGGGGCCATGCCGGTGACTGGATGTATCCCACGTGTATCCCGGTTCCAGTAACATGGGCAAACACAACCTCTAAATCTGCAGGCTGGAAGGGAGCGTTAATGCCCGTATCGAATGGCACTGAAGGGCTTTAAGAACTGAGTAACTATAATGAAAATAATCTCTAATTCAAGAGGAATTAATGCTGTCTCTCCAGCCAGAGTAATGCGTTGAGCGGGGGATTTGGCTGGTGCCGGGGCCACCCCCACCGCTCCCCCCAGTACGCCCAGCAGGTCCTGCTGTGTGGGAGCGCCTGGCGCCGGGTGAGTGTCCGTATGGGCAGGGTCGAGCTACGTGTACCAGGAGCTGATGGGCTGTCCTGAGGAGAGCTGTGATGCCCCCAATAATGAAATGGCTCTGTTGGTCAGAGCATTGGCCTTCTTGGCAAGAGCAATGAAAAGAAAACAAAGTGAAAAGCCTGTAGCTGCTGAACGGCGTCTGCAGGGAATGAGGTGCCAGCTGCATCCCACCGTTACTGCTGGAAGAGCTTCCGACACCTCCCGCTGAGGCTTGTCCCTCCTCGGGGACCCCCCCTGCGCATCCCGAGGCCGTGTCTGCTGTCTTGCTGCTGCGGGTGGGCGGGCGGCGGAGCAGGCAGCGGCTCTCCCCCTGGCCGGGAGCCCGGGCTGGGGCAAAGCACGGCATCCTCGTCGGAGAGCAGCATGTTCTTGACCCTCCTTTGCGGTTTTCTCTCCCAGGCTGTTGTAGGGAGCCGGGTTCAGGCTGGGGAGAGGCTGCTCTGCTCTCCAGCCCACGGCACTGCTGCAAGACAGGAGCTTGCTCCACTACGTCCCTAATGATTTCCGTGCAGAGCTGCCCTGCCATTCACTCAGCATCAGCGTTTTTGACCTCCTCCGTTTCTGCCGCACCACAGATTCCCATCACCGGGACACAGTGCGGATGGCTTGCGCACCGCTGCTGCCGGATGGAGACAGCCTCGGCGTTTCTCCAGCCTGGCTGTGCTGGTGGGGAGAGTGCTGGCAGTGGCTGCTGTGACACCAGTGTTGGCAGCACTGGAAGCTGGAGGGCCGGGGCCGAGGGAATCAGCTTCACGCTGCCCTCCTGGACCCCAAAGCCACCCTCCATCCCTCCTGTGACAGAGGCGACCGCTCAGCTCCACTCTCATGGAGAGACCCATTATCTAGCAGGGTCCTGATGGTGGCTGCACTGTCCCCTCCCAGCAGCTGGAGGGGTCCCATCATCCCTGGTGCTGGAGGAGGTGGCTGCTGCTCGTCCCTCAGCCCCCAGCAGCTCTCCTAAGAAGCAGCAGGATGGTGTCTCCCTCTGCACCCGGCGAGTGCTCCAGCAATCCCTCCCCAGCGGTGTTGCCGGTACATCACCATCACCGTGTCGGCGTCAGTTCTGGCTCCGCCTGGCAGCGGCTCGCTCCACGTGTGCCAGGAGCCGGTGCCGAGGCTGGCTATGGATCTTTAGCAAAGTCACAAGTGCCCAGGACGGGTCCCCGCAGCAGCAGGAGCAGCTCCTGCCTGAGCCCTGGCTGAGCGGCGCTGCAAGCTGGCTACCGAGAGCCTTCACACCTGAACACGCGAGTCTGGGGCTTAAAACTAGGTGACATGCTATTTGTATGCAAATAGCTCTGTGAATGCAGAAGTCCAAAAATACCATTTTGAAGTCAACTGTAATTAAGTTTGCAATGCATTTCCTCACTCTTGCCCCTCCGGGGATCCCGCCGTTAACGTAAAGATGAATGCCTGGATGACATTTCTCCCCCTTGCATGGTTTCACTGGTGATTTATTTATCTATTCGGGTTGTGTTTTGTTGTCTCAGCAGTCTCTGTTGTTCAGGAGCAGCAAACACTGGGAGTCCATTTAAAAAACAACAACTCTTGTCTCATTTCAGTAATTTACTATGCAGCGATGTTGTGTTTTTCACAATGGATTAGAACCTGTAATTTCATTTTTTGACTACATGGACCTAATAGCTCACGTAATGAAAGTCTAACAAGCCTGAAGATGAGCCATTAATGAAACAGCAGTTTTATGATTCTCCACCAATACATTGTAATAGTGAGTCGCTTATAAAGCTGTCCCGCGCTGATTTATGATGAAACTTGTTTGTGATACAGGGATACAGCCGTGGTGCCTGCCGCTAAATTAGCATTTCCTGGCAGTCATTAAACAATGGGAATTGTAATCTGGATTTATGGGGTTTGAAGCAGAGCAGTGGGAAAGGCCAATTAAAGCATGTCCGTGCTCAGGTACCTCTGTAAAACAGCCCCGTTAATTTATGCTAGCTAATTAGTTTGTTCTTTTTCAAATGAGGAAACTGGTCAAAATCGCGCGGGCTGGCTGCCGTGCTGCCCCGGGACAGGCAGCCCCCGTGCCCTCACCGAGGGGGCAGCAGCCTGGCAGCTCTGGGGCCATGCGGGGTGTGGGGACCATGGCCCTGTGCCAGCACCAGGGCAGTGAGGCTGGATTTGGCCATCATCTCCTGTAGCTCCCCAGCAGCCTGGCACAGACCTCTGGGCACATCTCTTAGTGTCTCTCCACGGGTCTCTTCCAGCTGCTCATCCGGTCCTCCTGGACAATCGTCTTTTCTTGTGCCCACATCACCTTCACAGGGAATATCCCGTGTCCACCAGTGACTCACCGCCCTTGACACATGCTGCTGCCCTCCACGATGCCGCAGGTCTTCCATTGTGGTTCTCTTGTCACTCAGGAGGTTGTGGGCTGCTGTTGTATCTCCTCCCAGTTAAGTGTTTCATCAGGTTTCTCTCTACAGAGCGAGCCCCAAAGCTGGTGGCTGTGGATCTTGTTTTAGGGACCCTGCAGTGATGGCTGGTTTCCCTGGAGGTATCTGGTGTCGGTTACCAGACTGATGCGCCTCCTGGAAACACGTGTGTTGCAGCGCGGCCGTGGCACTCGAGCAGGGTTTAGCCCATGAATAAATCAGTGCCTCGCTCTCTCCAGCTGAATTGCTGCAGACAGGGTTGCTGATGTTTGCTTTCTCCGACTGCTTCTGTCCCGAGGCCGCGCCGGGTTTCCCAGCCATCCGGAGCTCCAAGTCTGTTAACGTGATGTACCTGCTGCTCCCCAGCCTCCTTCCCCGGGTGCCCTGGCAGCGGCGAGCACCCGCTGCACTGCCCCGCCGGGGCAGACCCTATCTGGGGGTCTGCGTGGTGTGGGGGAGCGGGGGGCTTACGAGGAGCTCCATGAGCTGAGTTGACGCGCCGGCTCACTCAGCGGCGGGCACAGGCACAGCAGGAGGATGGAGGGCAGCATCCTGGCTGCCCCGTCCCCCTCACCGCAACGTGCTTCCTGTGCACTGAAGCACCTCCCTGGGTCCATGAGGGGAGCGAGCCATCTGAGCTTGCCCCTTCCTCTTGGAAGAGCCCTTCTGTGCCCCTGGAAAGGTGCAGCGGGAGGGGATTGACTCAGGGACACCCCTCCTGCTCCCTGGGGTCCCTGTGGCCGGGCTGCCCGCAGGCTCTCAGGCAGCCAGTGTGCTGCTCTGTGCCAGGCACGTGTGGGTGCCTCGCGTTAAACGTGTGGGCTCTTTTTTATTAAAAAACACTCCTGGCGGATCTTCTCACACTTCCCCCAGGCAGCACCTGACTGTGCCCTTCACCCTGCGTTCTGCTGCACAGCTGAATCCAAATCAGTGGGTTTATAAACACAAGATACCAGCTTGCACTGCAAAAGTGGAAAAAGTGAGGGATGCTTCTGAGCAGTGAACCTAACTGCAGTCGAAGGTGCTCCTCCAGCCTGCACCTCTCCCCGAGGGGCTGGGGCAGGAGGGCAGCGGCGCCAAGGCAGGCACCTGACACCACAGCACCGCTGCCGGAGGGCTCCTGCGTGCCCAGAGCTGTCCTGGCACCAGCTCCCTGCCCGCTCCAGCCAGGGGACCTCTGTGCCGTGAATCTGGCTGCCATGGATTTGATAGTTTATTCTAGTAATACAAGACCAATTTATAAATCTTTCCATCCCATTAGTTTTGGTTTGATTTGGATGTTCACATGTCAAAGCAAATGATTTAATTACTGCTAAGCTGAGCTGCAGGGATGTTACATTTTCCGCTGGTCTGGTGCTCCTTCCCTGGCCTTGCAGCCCAGCTCCCTGTGCCAGAAACAGATGGGTGTACGCAGGACACTGTTTCAGAGCCCTTGAGGCTGATCAAGCCATGTTGAGTTGGGTGATACCCCCGTGGACATGATCCCCATGTCCCTGGGCAGCCCCTCACTCCCCAGCTCCCACTGGAGGAGCAGCACAGCACCCAGGGATGCAGCCATCACTCCCCATGACTTCTGGTGGAGGTGGCATCTCACAGCCACCACGCTCCTGCATCCTGGATCCCGCAGCCTTTGCCATTCTTGGGCACAAGGGTTGTCGCAGGCAGCACTGATTTCCTGCCTGCCACCAGGATGAAGGCAGAAGGATGAGGGGGCTGCCATCTGGCTGGGCACGTCTGGCACACTCCGGGGCTGGCACCTTCCCCTGCCCTGGCACAGCGCTCGCTGCGGTGCCAGCGGCACAGGGTGTGTGGGAGCCGGGGTGCACCGTAATGCAGCTGGGGAGGAGAGACGCCAGGTAATTGCAGTAATTGCGGAAGGAGCCGCTGTAATTTCTTTTGCAAATGGCAGCTGGTGGAGGAATGGGGGATGAATGGCTGAGCACAGGCTCCAGCAGAAATTGTCTGCTGGGTAACGCCACCGTGCCAGCGCCTGGGGCGGGTGGCAGGACCCACGCTCCTTCCTGGCTGCAGGCTGAGCTCAGGCGCTTTCCTTACATTGGTAATGACTTTACCACTGAGGGGGACAGAGCAGCCCCGGCTGCCACACAGTCCCGAGATCCCCGGTAGTCTGACTGTGCCCTTGCCCTCCATCCTGCCTGGCTCTGCCGTCCCCAGGAGCCAAGTGTCTCCGCTTGGTGCTGTGCCAGCAGGGCTGCCAGTGCCCCCATCCTCTGCACAGGGAGTCCCCTGGGGCTGGGACAGACCCCCCCATCCTCTGCACAGGGAGTCCCCTGGGGTTGGGACAGACCCCCTGTCCTCGGCACAGGGAGTCCCCTGGGGCTGGGACAGACCCGGGAGCCAGCCATGGCCAGGGCCCCTCTGCAGCGCTGCAGCAGGCAACTGTGCCTGCCTTGTCCTGCCGGGAGGGGACACCCTGCCAGCCCCACGCTGCGGACACCACCTCCCGGTGCTGCACCTGGCCCCGCTCTTTCCTCACCATCACTTTGTGCTTCGCTTGCAGGAGCCTGATGCCGCGAACGCTCGACAGCCAGATCACAGTGGAGAAGACCCCCAGCTACTTCGTCACCAAGGAGGCACCACGGCGGATCTTCAACATGTCCCGGGACACAAAGCTGATTGTGGTGGTGAGGAACCCGGTCACGCGGGCTATCTCGGACTACACACAGACGCTCTCCAAGAAGCCGGACATCCCCACCTTCGAGGGGCTGTCCTTCCGCAACCGCAGCCTGGGGCTGGTGGACACGTCCTGGAATGCCATCCGCATCGGGATGTACGCCGTGCACCTGGAGAGCTGGCTCCAATACTTCCCCCTTTCCCAGATCCACTTTGTCAGTGGGGAGAAGCTAATCACAGACCCAGCTGGGGAGATGGGCAAAGTCCAGGACTTCCTGGGCATCAAACGGGTTATCACGGACAAGCACTTCTACTTCAACAAGACAAAAGGCTTTCCTTGCCTGAAAAAGTCGGAGAGCAGCGGCTTGCCTCGCTGCCTGGGCAAGTCCAAAGGCAGGACTCATGTGCAAATAGACCCTGAGGTGATCGAGCAGCTTCGGGACTTTTATAGACCTTATAATATCAAATTCTATGAAACAGTTGGGCAGGACTTCAGGTGGGAATAAGCATCCAGGAGCAGAGCTGCGGTGACGTGAGGCTGCAGTCTTCCATGAGGGGGGCCCAAGAGGGCTGGAGCCAGGATCCCCTGGCCATCCTGTCCTGCCCAGAATCCATGAGCAGAGGCAGGCGAGGGGCTTCCTCAGCCCTCAGGAGGCCAGGATGCTCCAGGGCGAGCCGAGGTGGGGGAAGACACAGAGTCCCTCCGCAGCCACTGAGGGATGAGTGCCCAGCAGGGGGCTTGCTCCATGGGGTCCCATTTGCTTTTACTGCCACGTGGTCACCGGGGCCACAGCGATGGACCCATCCTGCAGCCTATACACAGGCTGCTCCAAGACACATCCCTCCTCTGTCCCAAAGCAAACGGGCACTCCCGGACACCCTCGACTGCTGGCAGCAGCCGTGGGGCCGTCCCCATGGGGCCACGTCCAGCCACGGTGCTGCGTGGGCAGAACTCCGGCCACTCCGCTTTGCCTTTCATCACTTTAAGCGCAGTGTGTAACCATGAGGACAGTGAGGTGTATCTGCTTGAAAAAGAAGTCTATGAAAAATGTTGTACCGATATTTTGTCCTGTGAATAAAGCACAGAATCCTGCTGTTACGGGTACTTTAGTGGCACTAGTTTCCTTGTTCAGCATGTGATCCCTTTGTGTAAATAAAAGCGGCTACCACCGGTCCGGATGCATGGGCTTTTCTTAGAGCAAGGCTGGGCAGCCCCGTGCTGCACCGCTGCCCCTGCAGTGCTGCGGGGGGCCGTGCAAAGCCCCGCTGCGCCCCCAGGTCAGGCGAGCTGGCAGGCATGGGGCTCGGGCAGGACAGCAGATCAGCCCAACACAGCAGGAGGGGACCTGTGGCACAGCCCTTCACGGGATGCCGGCACTGCTCAGGAATGCCAGCGGACCCCGGGGTTAATGCCACCTCCTGCCAGGCACGGGGGCGACAATGGGCTGCATTAGACACAAGCAGCAGTAATTTATGGTTGAACTTAATGGGCTGTTCTATAGGAGCCCATGATTATGCTGAAATGTCAAGTGCTGCACACTTTGCGAGATGGCCCCCCGGCCTGTGCACACCTCCCGTTGCATTAGTCACGGTTGTCCTTCGATTTACCTCCCCCGCGGCTGCAGTGGAGGTGGAGGCACCACGGAGGTGCTGCCCTATGGGCAGGCTGTGCAGGCAGGGACAGTCACCCTCCCGTCCCACCCTGCCCCTGCTGCACACAGCAGAGCGGTCGCTGCAGCACGCACAGCCAGGCACTGGGGACGTGCCTCATGGTGGTCCTTGAGGCCCCGGGTGGTCTTGCCCAGCCACAGCACGACCATGCCAGCTGGGAACTGGGAGTTGCTGCACCTTCTCCAAGTGGGGCTGGAGCAGAGCCCCGCGCACCTGCACGCCAGCCCTGGTCCCTGCAGGTCCCTGCAGGAGGGACCCTGGTTCCCACCTTCATCACCAGCCTGGCTGGTCCCTGAACCTGGCCAAGCCCTGCAGCGCTGCAGTGTCCTGCAGGCAGAGTCAGCCTTGTCACTACCCCTCCTGCGAGCACCGCACCGCTCCCGCACTGCACAGCGCCTCGCTGAACCGATCCTGGGGCCGGCCGCCCTCTGACTGCCGGCACATTCTGGCACCGGGAATTCTCCCAGCTCAGTATCCTGCCTGGAGCCGAGGCTGATGGGTGCATCCTCAGGCGCTCAGAGGCAGGCGCAGCATCACTGCGCTCCCGGCTCAGCACCGCTGTGCTCCCGGCTCAGCACTGCTGCGGGTCTGGCTCAGCACCTCGCGAGCAGCTGGGGGGAGCCGGGGGGTCCAGGCGGCTCCCGCAGAGCGCATCCGCAGGGATGAGCCGCTGGTCACCACGCGGGCATAGCCAGGTGGGGTGGGATCCCAGCCCGTCAGAGACCGCCCGCTCTGTGGATGCACACACGTAGCCCCATCCCATCCTGCAGCGATCCGTCTTACGAACCTGTTGGCTGGCCCCGTAATGAGCACCACTGTTCATGAATATCAATAACGGCTCTTGTTGGAGTGCTGTTATTTGCCTTTCCGAGTGCTGGACTGTTTGAATCATCTATTGATTTTCGTAGTAAATCTCAGGCATTTCTGTCAAAGGTTGCAATTTACCACTAGCATCTAAATCTCAGCCTGAGCCTTCAGCCTCTCCCCCGTGCCGGCACGAACTGGTGTCAGTGCCGTTTTGCAGCCAGGCTCTCCCCGGTTCGGGGAACAGCCCAGGATCAGCTGGACAGGCTGGGAGGCTCCCACTGCATTTGCCAGCCCAGCATGGGTGCCACGGTGGGGCCAGTGCGCAGGGTGGCTGTTAGATCCCCACATGCTAGGTGGCAGAACAGCGCAGGATATGACAGGACAGGGACAAAACCCCCTTCCCAGACCCCCTCCACCTGCTGGGCACAGCGATGGCAATTCCTGACCAGCCCCACTGAGACTTGTCCTCCAGCAGCACTGGGGCCACAGGGAAAGAGCCTGGGAAGAGTGGCAAAAGGATGGGGGTCCACCAGGGCTGGCTGCGACCCAGGAGGGCACGGTGTCACCCTGCGGGGTGGGGGACACAGGCACCCTCGGAGCTGGTGGGTCACAGCAGCAGGCTTGTGGACGTGTTTCTCTCCTGAAGCACAGAAGAAACCTGTGCTTTCTGCTGGCGCTGTACACGGCAAATGGAGAACGGGGGAACCGGCCTGACCCCACATCCAGCAGTTGTTTGGCTCTGTACACCTCGGGGACACACTGTCATGGAGGCTGTGACAAGTGCCCAGGAAAGGGGGCACAGCTGGGTGGGACCAGGGACTCGGTTTGGGACAATGCTGCTTCCTCCACTTCGCGCTCTGGTGCTCCCTGCACGCACCAGAGACTTCCCTGGGGAGGGATCAGCCATGGGGCTACTGAAGACGGCGGGGCAATTTGTCAGTGTGCCCAGAACCCCATGCTGGTGGGACCAGGGCATGGGTGACTGTGGGGACCCATGGCCCCAGCCACCCTCTGCCCTCTGGCGCAGGCTGGGGGATGCTTCGGAGCAACAGATGGTGGCTGTGCAGGGATGCAACGCAACCATGGACCAGTTTGAGAGGCCTTACTGGAAGTGATTACCGTCCAGCAAGCTCTAATAGGGAAAAAATGGAGGTAATTAATGGACATCTAATAGAGAGAGCCCTGTCTGCATCCCTTCTACTATCATCCAGCAGCAGGCACAAGAGCCACGGGGGAGACCCAGCAGTGAGGGTACCCAGAGCCAGCTGCGGGCAGGCAGAGGGAGAACAGGGGATTAACAGCAGTCTACAGGAAGATGAGATATTTTCTTGCATGATTTTTCCTTTAAAGGAGAAAAACATTCACAGAGAGATTCACAAATCCCAGCCTCGCAGTAGAAAAGCCATTTGCAATCCACTCCAAGGAGACAGAAGGTGCCGCGTTAGATTGATCCCCCTGACAATACTGTATTAGTGGGAAATTAGAGCTGGAGCCTGAGGAAACCGCTGCAATATCAAACAATTACTTTACATTTGTCCTTACAAATAGAGGGAGCAGAAATGTGCTTAAATCAAGTATTAGATTTCCAAAGGATAAGCAAATGAGGGCTCAGGAAGGGCTGTACTGAAAATGCTTATCACATTAGGAGCTCTTAAAACATGGCTTAAAAAGCCTCCGAGCAGACGATCTGCATTCTCAAGAGGCCGGGCGGGGGGGTTGGTAAGGACATCGAGCAGCACTGGTTTGGTGATGCCAAAGCCGAGCGGAGGGGCTGCCAGAGGGGAGCGCCCCTCGCCCAGCCAGCCCGAGTCCTCCCCGTCGTGAATGCCCCCCGCTCAGGGGACATGGGGGACCAGAGCCATCGCTCGGGCCATCAGAGCCAGCTCAGGAGCCCAGGGCCCCCAAAACGCCTCTTTCCAGCTCCTCTAAGCCACATGCCACCCCCACCCCCCTGCCCCAGCCTCTGCGCAGGCAGGGGCTGCGCAGGTCCCCGAGCAGAGGCTCCGGGGGACCCCCTCGCTCTCGGGGCAGCTGCTCACACCCACATTGCAAACAAGCCAGACATCTGCTGAGCAGGGTCCTGCTCCAGCCACCGCCCTCGGAGCACGGAGGCTCTCGGTGAGCACCACGATGCATCGCTGGCCTCCTCCCCCTGAGAGCCCCAAAACGTCAGATGCAACGGTGCTTAGCTGGACTAATCCCCTTCCAGTGGCCAAATCTGCTCAGAGCTCTGGCTTCACGAGTGCCGTGAGATCTGGCCAAGGCACACAGGGCCACGGTCAGGAAGGCAGGAGAGCTGTCGGGCGAAGGGGTGGGACTGTCTCAAGGTCCAGTCATGGTGTGTTTGGCAAAATCTTAACCAAAGGATGGTTTCCAGCTGCCCAGGGCATGGGGCTCTGGCACAGCCTCTCCAGCCTGGCAGGGGTTAGCAGTGGTGCTCGGTGTGCCGGGATTGCCACCAGCACCTGCAGGGAGCAGGAAGGTCCTGAGGAAGGCCCGTGTCCCCAGAGGAACAGGGATGTTAGAGGGTGCGTGTTGGGCTCTTCCATCACAGCAGTCAGGGACCATTCACATCCATTCACAAAACGCCAGGTACGGCCCCCAGCAGGAGTGAGACCCACTGTGCAATCACAGGGAATTGGCTTTGTGAAAGGTTTGTCCTGCATTTATCCAGCTGCCGCCCCCAGCGGCTCCCACGCCATTAAAAGTCTGTAACAGACGGGAGGAAAATGCTTTCTTTAAGTGTGAACTTTATAAGCCAGCATGTAAATTGTAACGAGCACTGTATAATTTTTACTGGGCTGGGAGGTATGTGACTTATGGCAATGATTTCTTTGTAAAGGGTGATGGAGAGCCTTGCTAGAGCGTACTGCAAAGCCTTGATGAAAGTGTCCAAAGACAGGACGACAAGGGGACCTCTTGCTGACCTGATTAACATGCGTGCCGGGTTCAACATGCTGAACCCAGCTTGCCTGTGGCAGAGGGCTGGGCTGCGGTAACAGCGTGCCAGACCTGCAGGGTGCAGAGCGTGCAGGGACACAGCGCTGCCCTGCACGTGATTTGTGCCTGTTGTAGCTCAGGCCCCATCAGCGAAGGTGGTAGCAGGGGCACAGGGCGCTGGCTATGCCAGGAGGTGCCAAGAGATACCCGCTGGCCACATGCGACCATGTGAAGCCGCCCCTTGGTGCAGCACGTCCTGCAGCCCTGGCTGCCCCAGCGGCACGGCCACGGCCATTGCGTGCACCATGTTTTGATTGGTTCACTCAGGCTTGAACCCCAGAGAGCAGCTGTTTAATATTTATCAGCTCATAAATACTTAAACATAATGAATGCGGCTTAAGTGGTTCCTGATCCTGCTCATGCTGAAGAGCTCTTGAGATGCGCTGGGTCAAGAGAAACCATCCCGGGGCCCATTTACGTCGCTGGCAAGTGCCCTGCCCTGCCCTGCGGAGAGCGGAGCCGTCGGGAGGTCCCCAAGGAGCTGCAGCACCACTGCTGCCTGGTGGCAGCCTCCCCTCCCCAAAACAGCCCTGAATGCCCCCTCTCCAACAGTACCACCCCAGGACCCCCCAGTCAGAGACTTTGCACGGCTGTTAGTTATTTATCTTCCCTGTCTCCAGAAGAGGAGACCCCGACGGCAGATGTGAGCTGCCGTGGGAGTTATTCTTTATTAGCGGTCAAGTGCCCGGTGGCCCCAGCCAGGAGGAGCTGGCTCAGCGACCCACTCCACGCCAGCAAGCTCGAGCTGTGGTGCTGGACCTGCACGTTAAATTAAGCCCAAGTATTTCCAGTTGTGCAAGGAGCATCATTCACCTCTCAGACCAAGGCTGGATCACAGCACTGCGAGCACCGAGAAAATTTTATTAACTTCTTATTAATTAATATGATTCAGTTTCACTGCTGGCTCCATGTTTATAAGCGGCGGCAGGGATGGGGAATGCAAGTGGGGCCCTGGGAGCGGTGAGTAGGGGCAGCCTGCAGTAGGGGAGCCCCAGCCCTGTCCCCCCCAACGTGATGCTCAGGAGGCCAGCCCCCCCCCCCATCACCCCAGCTGGCCTTGGCTCTTAGGTCCCCCCCACGGCCATGCCTCTGCACCGAGGTACACACATTTCTAACACACCCTCTCCCTCCACCCAACACAGAGCTGGGCAGCAAATAAATATGATCATTAACAGAAACCTCTAACCCCTTGGAAATGATTAATGTTCAGGAAGAGCTGGGGTGCTGATATGTTCAGGTAGGTCAAGTTTCCTCTTATCATTTTATCAGGCTGCAGCAAGGGCCAGAAACATGCTGTCAGCTGAACCCCCGGGCCCTGCCACTGTCCCCACTCCCGGGATGGGGACATCTGCAGTGTCACCCAGTGATGCCAGCACCCACCCAAAACCTCCAGCCTTTTTCCCGGCAAAGCCGTCTCCACTTAACTCCCAGGAACCACCAGCCTCTAACTCCCAAATCTGTTTTCCCTCCTCCCAGCTCCGGTCTTCTGCCCATGGGCACTTGGAGCGGGGCAGGCAGCTGCCCACTGGCACTCAGTCCCCACGGCTGTCCCCTGCCTGCCCACAGCAGGAGAGGGGTGACAAACTGTGCAAAGGAGGCGCTGACGTCTGCCCCTGAGGCTGCCAGCCGAGCTGCTGCTGCCAGCCTGGCCGCCTGCTCTCCCAGTGACTTGCCACCACACGCAGCTGATTAACACGTTTAATTTGCTTTGAAAGTTTTCCAAGTTCTTCTACAAGCTCTGCCCAGCGCTCCAGCGAACAGGAGCGTGTAGAAACGAGAGGAGCTGATGGTATCAATACTGCACTGAAGTCCAGGCAACACTGCCTAATTCATTACCTGACAGCTAATTAGCTGGCTGGTCCAATTAGGGCGACTCCTCTGCAGCCAGGGCTCTAGGAGTGCAGGGGGTGAGGGGCTGCCGCTTGCCAGCGCACAGGCGGCCGTGCCGGCGGCTCGCAGGGCCCACGGGGATGTCGGCTGCCGGCTGAAACCGCTGCCTGCAGACGGTGGTGGGTGCCGTGCACCGCGGTGGCTGTGAAACCCCTGTGTAAAGCACGTTATCACTGACTGAGGAAGGATGCTCTTTACATCCCTGTGGGAACACCGGTTCCTGCAGCATCCCCAAGGGCTCCGACAGCACAGGGTGGTGTGAGGATGGCCAGAAACGGGGGGAATTGCCAGGCGCCCCGGGGAAGGGCACATCTCACCAGGGCACGCTGGCAAGGACAGCCCTGCTCGGCCATGGGGTCGGTCCCCAGCTCGCCCGGCAGCAGCAACGGGCAGGCTGGGGGTGGGATTGCTCCGAGGAGGGAAAGGGAAGCTGGTGGTGGGCTCGTGGCATGTGGTGCCGGGTCCCTGGCTGGTCCTGAGCCACAGCGTGAGGCAGGTCCACGCCAGCGCAGGCAGGGTCAGCACAGCTCCCTGCTAACCGCAGCCAGCTCCTGCAGCGAGCACAGCCATGAGCACAGCAACCCCGGCTCCTGCACGCTCCGCTGGCTGGCGATAAGGACAGCTTAGGTATAAATATTTACCCAGTGGCTGAATGGATTCAACGGAGTTCATTCCTATTAGAGGATCTGTTAGTAATTATCTGAATACGCGTTGTTACCTGGGGACCTATAATCTGCCACAGTAATGAGTTCAAGTGGCTCATGTGGCATAATAAGCAGGAAAGGGAAGGTGGGAAGGGGCCCGCTGCCATCCGCGGCAAGGGCAAGGCAGGGCTCAAGGACAGCACAGTCGCTGGGTTGCAGGGAGCTGCTGCCGCCTCAGTAACACCGTGGCCGTGGGACACAAAGCTACTGCTTCACCTCCCCGAGCAGCAGGTCAGGGGCGAGCCCTGGGCAGGGTTCAGGCAGACCTCACCGATCTCGGAAAGGCTGAGACTGGGGTGTTACTGCTGCTTCCTCAGCAAAGGGTTCCTGCAAGGGATGAGCTGACGGACAAAGCCCTTGTGCCAAGCACGGGGCGAATCCTGGCTCTGCAGGACAGCCCCAGGGGCCAGCTGTGGCTCGGCAACATCATCCTGGTCCCACCTGCCTTGTGGACTTGCCCTACAAACTGGAATTGACTTCATGTGCCTCAATTCAAATAAAATAGTAGGATGCAAGGCAGAGAGCTTCTTAGCCCGCAGCAGGTATTGATATATCCCCACAGCTACCAAGGGAGACAAGTCCCCTCCTGGGAGACGTGTCCAGGGTCTGTGTACATTTGCAAAGTTTATGGTCCACGCTGCCACTGCCATTCGGTGCATGTCCATCCCCCTGTGCTGTGGGGCACGGCAGCTCCACTCCGTGGCGCAAGGAAAGCTACAAGCATGTTGATGCCTGAAATGGCAACACAAGAGGAAAAGTGCCCAGGAGTGACTGAGATTAATTACTTTGCTGCTAATCCTGTGAAGGATCCAACCTGCCAGCTGAAGTGAAAGCCCACGATCCATCTCCTGTTATCACACGCACCATCTTCCTCTCCCTGGAATGCCATGTACCTGAGCTCACACGCCAGCTCCATGGCCGGCACCGAGGAGGACGAGGGGTTTGAGGCCCTGCGGGGCTTGTGGGTTCCCTGGGAGGGAGCCTGTTCCCACAGGAAAAGGCATCGCTGGTCTCGGGAGACAGGGGCTTTGGCCTGTACCCCTCCTCTTTACACAGCTCCTACCCACTCACACCTTTCCTGAGTGTTGGCAGGTCCTGCTGGATTTGTGTATTTTAAATATATTTCTTTATTTAAGAAATAATGATCCAAGACCAGCAGATAATCTCTGTCCCATCTCTGCCCACTGCAGTGCTGCCATGTGATATTACTGTATTTAGTCACGGCGCTGTTATGAGAGCAATACAGTCATTAAGCTCTAATTTCTAAAACAAAGATAAAATTATGTGATTAAGATCTAATTAAAGTCTAACTACCAGCACCATGAATCACTTCAGCACACAGTTTAATGGATGTCTTTTGAAGCCGTCACATATTTTGTTTCCTTCTGTGGCCAGTGATTTCCCTGCAGGGACTGGGTTTGCTCAGGCTGATGTTTGCTTTCGCTGTTTCTGCTTTGACTGGGGACCACTAAAAATGTTTACATGTGAGCAAGGAGCTCGAAAATCCATTTCTAACCAGACAGAAAATTTCACTTGACAAGCTCGTTCAGATGTGTGTCTCTGTAGAAATAAGAGGAGCAGGGAGGGTTCCTCATGCCGACGCCAGTTCCCGGCCCCGGTCTGGGAGATCATTTCAGCAATGCCATGTGCTTTGGTGCAATTAGCGTGAACCACCAGCCCGCTGCATGGCTCGGTGCCAAGGTGCCTTGTGGCTGGAGCTGCACTAAGTGCCATTAAACCTCTCCTCGTTAGGAAAAAAAAAAGCAAACAAGAAAACCTCCCTCACAGCTCTCAGATTGTTGACTCTAAGGGACAGCACTATAATAATTTTGATGGAGAGTATTGTCATTTTCCTTTTTCCCAGCAAAACATCGCCTGTTGATGTCCCAGGGCTGCCTCTGCCAGTTCAACACAAGCATTTTAATGTCATCGCTCCTGCAGCTGCCGCCTGCCAAGGCAGAGATGCTGCCAAGAGCTGCCTCCCCTGGAGCCAGCAGCCGCTGTGGCAGCCAGCAGCCCTGCACCTGCCGGACGTGCTGCCACGCTGTCACCGCGCCGGCTCGGCCATGGCCGGCCACCCGGCCACACGCAGGCATGGGCTCTGCCAGCGGCACAGTGCGATTCCCCTTCTGCATGGGACACACCAGCCCATCCTAGAGACCCTGCCTGCTCCTGCCACCCTCTGCGGGGCCAGAGGGCGTGCTCCCCACGAGCTCCGCATGCTCTGTGCACCCTGCTTCCATCCCAAAAGGCAGCACCTGCAAAACACTCCTCATTTTGCAGAGCCAGCCCTGTACTTACGGACCTCAGCGGGGGAGACATCAGAGCCGTGTGGCTCCTGGCAGAGGCAGCGGTGCAGCCTGTCCCCAGCGACGGCAGGAGCTGAAAGCCCCTCCAGCTCCACCAACTTCACTGCCACGACCTGAGGACCGGCCTGCACCTTGGGAAATGGGTCTGACCCCAGACCTGGGCAGCCCCCATCCATCCCAGGGGTGCCCAGGCTCCCACCCCAGCCTGCAGGCAGGCAGCGATCCCGCTACGAGCCAAAGCAGCTACGGCAGACTCATCCGCAATGCATTGACCCTGGAGGATTAAGACAAGAAAATCTTATCTTGACATGAATCCAAGGAAGCCCGATGGGGCAGGCCCGGCAGAAGCGCACGTCTGCATTATTAATGCAACAGCCACCCCCGCTGCTCGCCACAACTCGGCCACGGAGGCAGCTGGAGGGATCATCCCGCCTGCGGCCCCGCAGCCCGGCGGGAGCAGCCGGAGGCACGCCAGCACGGCTGCCAGGATGGTTACGTCCCTCTGACCAGCCAGGTGCTGGGAAACCCGGCCCCTGCAGTGACTGTCACCACCCAGGGACAGTAGCCACCCTGCCTGCAGCACCCGCGGCACCGCAGAGGTGGCCAGCGCAGCCCCTCTGACACCAACCGCTCAATGGATTAATTACACCCACAGGAAAGTTTAGGATGAAGATAGCCCAGCCCTTGGGGAGTGCACACAGGGAAACGACTTCTTCCCTGTTGCTTACACGTGTGGGATGGGTAGAAAAAGGTGTTGGAGAGAAAGAAGGCAAAAAAAATGTATAGCCCCATTTAGGTTTGTTTCATTGCCTTTTTTTAGTAGAAGAGTGTCTTGTTTTCCCTGTGATGACACATTAAGTGAACACGCATCCTCCTGGGGATAGCTGCTGCTGCAACAGGTATCTTACAACCTGCTAAATGGGAAAGAAGATTTCCATCATTAATCACACGCTGTGAAATGAGGTAGTTCTCAAAATTGCACCCCTATATAATTGTTAGTGGATACAAACAAGGAGCAGTAAGTCAGGGTAATGTTCCCCAGATGACTCAGACAGCCAGAGGAGATAAAGGAATTGAAATTCAGGAGTGCTCCTGGTTTACATCGTCAGAGGGATGAGCTTCCTTAAAATGCTCCTTACAACACAGTGGGGCTCAAAACCGAGTCGTTCTTTTTAAGAACTGGACAAACGCACCCGCTTGGCTTTGTGAAATAAGAAATAGCGGCAAGATGATCCCAGGAGGGCAGGCAGGCACACGGTGCCCACGGAGCTGCTGCAGGGGAACTCTGTGCTGGCGGCTCCGGCTGGAAGAAAAGGAGCCACAATGAGCCTCCGGGTTGAGTCTGCTCCCTCTCAGCCCTGGGGCTGTCACTGGGGGTGCTCGGTGACCCCAGGAGGGCGTCTGGCAGGGCGCTTTGCCCGCGTCGAGGCCAGGCACTCCTGTGCATTTCCTGCTGCCACCAGCGCAGTGCGGATGGTTACTACCACCTGAACAGAATGGCTCGTCCTGTAATGATTATTCATAATGAGGAAATGCCGAGGAGCGAGCGGGGTCAGGTTATTCCCCAGCCAGCTGGCACAGCCTGCCTGCACTTTCAGGAGCGATTGGCAGCTTTGGGTGCTCAGCTTTAAGCAGTTTCCAAGGGGCCTAATTTTGGGAGAGCACTCAGCAGAGAAACAGATTCAGGACACACAAGCAGAGCCTCAGGAACTAGAGGTGACGGGGCAGTCACGGAAGGTGCAGGGGACAGGACCACACCACTACGATTCCCAGGTGCTAGCAGGGTGCCCAAGATACTGCGCAGAGCAACAGCATCTCTTATCGGCAATAAAGCAGATCCAAAATAGTGTGAGACACCGTTCTCAGCCTCCTGCCATTTCCCCCAGCCCACCTCTGTCCCTGTCTGCGGTCGCACAGCTTTGCCAGAGCACCGGAGCCACCATGGCCCCCCTGCAGCAGCTCGTTCACTGGAATTAGTGAAACCAGCAGTTAGAGCAATGTGAGCTGCAAGGAGAGAAATGAGAGGGGACAGATTGCCAATGCTCAGGGTGCACGTTACCGAGCCTATGATTAAGACATTTCACGCCTCCAAATAACAGGAGCGCGCGCTGCTGGCCACATCCCGGCAGCAGAAGCGCTGCCGGCTGCCCCGGCTCAGCCAGGCTGCACCCGAAGCTGAGATCACCCCGTGCTCCAGCAGAGGCGAACTGCAGAAGTGATGGAAAACACAGGGATGTATTTTACCAGCTGTACAGAGGACCTGCACTTCGGGCTCTGCAGAATGAGCCCACAGCACAGCCTCGGGCAGGAGATGTCGGTGCCTCTTGGTGGGAATCTCCTCATTTTTCCACTAGATGCTCTGGCTAATCCACCTGCAAAGAGAGCCGAGGCACCAGCCCCGTGCCAACAGTCACAGCAGGCTCAGCTGAGTCCTGCTGCCACTCCTCCTGCCGCAGGCTTTGCAGGGGGCTCAGGAGGGGCAGGAGGTGCCCAGCCAGGAGGACGCGCGGTGGCTTGCCCATCAAGTCAATGCCACATCACCTGCACCCAGTCCCACCAGCTCCTAGGCACCAGAATGGTCCTTGTCCTAGACAGAAATTAGATTGGATGACATGATGACAGATCCGTGTTGGCTGTTCCCCGTCTCCTTGTTTACTCCTAGGCACTCACAAGCAGTTTCCTTGTTTGTCAGCTCAGCTGCAGTTCCTGGAAACACCCTGTGACTGCCAGCAGAGCGGTCAGTTCTAGACGCTGCAGCTCCTGCCCTCGCTGCTCATTAGCAGCAGGCTCCTCTTGCCCTTATCACCTGGAAGCGAGGGCTCAGACATGGCCATTAATGAGCTTCTGGCCGCTCCAGCTACTTGCTTAAATTAATTTGGGCCGACCTGCTTGAAAACACGTGGTTTAGCTGCATAGTCCAATCTGGCCTCTTCCCGTTTCCCCGGGCTCTTACCTCGTTTGAGGGCTGGTATGTGAATGTGCATGAGTGTGAGCAGTGCTGCACCGCGTGTGACCAGCATTGGTGGTATTGGTTCCCCTGGCTGCAAGCAACTGGTTTTGGCTTATGAGAAGCATGGAGGGGTTTATGCTTGGCTAAGCCAGGAGGAGATGGAATGGCACAGGATCAATGAGGGGAAAGGAAGGGAAGAGCATCGGCACTGGAGGCGTGGGGCAGAGGATGCTGCGGGACAGCTTTGGGGCTGCGCCAGCACCGGCACCCGGCACCCTGGCACCCCCAGCACCCATCCCTGCCGGCTCCAGCGGGACTTGGCTCAGCTCCACACCAGGACAGGGGTTGCTGGGGACACACTTCAAAAGGGGGAGAAAATATTGTTTCTCCGAGTTAATATTCCCTTGCGGATCTTGTTCTCCTCATTATTCTGGTCGTTACTTAAGCAACAGCCGCTCGTCACTTGTGGTTCAGCAGCTGAGGGAAGGGCTGAGTGCAAGAGGCTAATTTATTTTCTTTTAGTGCTTCTCATCCATGGCAGCCCCTGGCTGCTCTTCACCACTGGTAACCAACTGGAGGCATTTCAGATATTTCTAATGTATGACAGCAACTGGGAAACAGAAATTACCCTCTCTGAAATAATTCCTGAGACAGATTTCTTTTGGCACTTTGCAATAGATACGCAGAGGAGACGCGGGCTGCATGTACCAGTTTGCCTTTCCTGAGCAATTTATTAGCCCCACCATCTGGTTAAGACCTCGTTTCTTTCCCCAAGATGAACATACCTCATCAGTAGAAATGGCATCTGCAGACACGTGGAAAAGCAGAGGAGACAGCAAGGAGCTCTCCCGCTCTGCCATGCCGCACAGCACACCAGCCCACTGGGGTATTTTGCCACACAGGGCTTTGCAGAGCCTGACTGCAGCCTCACCAGTGCTCGAAGGGTGCTGGGGGAGTGTGGCGGCCCCACGAAGCCCTGTGGGAAGGACTGACAGGTCCCTGCCTATGCTGCCCTGTTCCCACCCCAAATCTGCCTCCAGCCACTGGGCAGGGTCCTGCCCCAGAGCCCCACCCTGGCAGCAGGGCAGCGGGTGAGTGGGGTGGTGGGGCTCGGTCCCCTCCTGCCCTTCCTCATCCTGCCCAGCTGATTCCCTGGATCCATTAGTGATGAGCCCCCAGCATCATCTCACCTGCTGGGCCCCTGCCGAGATCCGGAGCGGGAGACAAATGATCTGCTTAGGATGCACTGCCTCCACTCCTCCTGCTCAGCCCAAATTAAATTAAAATATTGACAGAAACAATTTCCAGGGGGAAATTGGAAAAGTTAGCGGCGGTGCTGAAGCCATGCAGCTCCCGCTGGGCGCTCAGCAGCCACCAGCCCGGCTGTCCATCGTCTTCCCGGGGACAGGCAGCGTCCTCCAGCCACTGCAGGCAAGCAGCACCAGTGGGCAGCGAGTCACTGCATGACTTGCAGCAAGGGAGCACATCACGGTGCGGCTGTGCCGACCACGCTGGTGCATGGAGTCTGGTCCTCTGTGCCACAGGGCTCACTGCCTCCTGCTTCTCTTGGGGCGGCGGCAGAGAGAGGATGTCCTGTCCTCAAATCACAGTTTTATCACACCACAGGAAGTCGGGGTTTTCCAGCCTTCATGCATTGAAGTGTCCCAGGACCACCTTGATGGTCTCCTCTGGGCTGGAAGTGCTGCACTGCCTGGGAAAAGCCGGCAGTGGCCGCGGGCCTGCACCAGTGACCGTCAGGAAGCGTTCCCATGGCCTCAGTGTGCAGCCCTGCCCCGTGGCACAGACCCCACAGTGGGCACCTCCGCCCCACAGCAAATATCACACTGCCCTGCCCCACAGGCAGCGCAGCCCCAGGGGATGGGCAGGGCTGTGCAGCCCTTGCTTGGCTCCGGACTGGAATGGGAATATTTCATTCCCCATTTCCTCGCCACCTTCTAAATAAATGACACAAATAACATGAATTACTTGTTCTTTATCTTCACATCTTTGTCCTGCCTGCATGGAGTTCATAAAAGGTGTCCTCAGTGCTGCTTCATTGCACTTTAAGTCAGTCCAGGGAAACAGGAGTCGGGCCGTTGCTCACAGCATTCCTGAGCTCCGCTCCTGGCTCCCTGCACTGTCCTGCGGGGGCACCGGAGACCCAGGCACCGCTGGCCCCAGTGCCCACCAGTGCTGCTCCAGGCCACTGCGCAGACCTGAACCCCCCCCGCAGCCATCGCAGCCCACCATGCCATCAGCCCCCACCCAGCAGAGAGCATCCTACAGCAGCGCGCAAACCCACTCCTCCGCTCTCGCTCCAGCCTCCTGGAAGCTGGGGGGACCTGTCGCCTCCAGACATGGGACCCCAGGGCAGTGCAAAGGAAGGGGGGTGCATAGACGGGCAGTGAGATGTCAGCCAGCAAGAGACTGGAAAACAGAAAGAAATTGGCCTGGAATGGCCCCATAAGCGAGCCAGGGAGAGCACGATCCCCACGGCGTGGTGGGGTCCTTACAGGACAGGGCAGGGCGACAGCAAGGGTCTGCCTCCCCGTGTGGGCTGCTGGAGCTGGGGGAACGCCAAGAGGACCCCAAACGCGGCGCTGAGCAGACCCTCACCCTCCTGCCGGCACTGCAGCTCCCGGCAGAGGAGCCCCAGCAGCAGCAGCGCGGTGCCCACAGCAGCCCGGCAGCGATGCCGCGGGGACGGGAGCTGCCAGAGGCACGGCAGCCAGCACCTCCGGCACCGTCCCCGCTGCTCAGCTGCTCCCCGCGGGTGCTCGGGGTTTCATGGCAGCTTTTGTGGGCCCTGGGTGGGCTCCGACCTGCCAGCGCTGATCTGAAACAACAGACCTGCAGGAGATCAAGCCGGCTGCAATAAAATTTTCATTAGTGATGTGTTTGAAAAGCTGTTGTACTATTTTAGAGAAGACAGGCAATCAGTCATGGCTTACTAATGCACCCTAACGGGGTGCTTTGCGCATGAGGGACACGTGGGGTCTGTAATGTTTACCGAGGGCTGAGCAGCCCCAGCGGAGCATGCACGGAGCAGCGCAGCCCTGCCACGGCATAGCCGCAGCCCCACCGCCGCACGGCCCTGCCAGCTCAGCCTGCCCGGCAAGAGCATCCATGCTGGCCAGCCCCAGCCCCTGGGGACACGGGGAGGGACGCAGGGAGGGATGGCTGTTGGCCATGCACACACGTGTGTCCCCGCTGCCATCCTGCTCTTGGCTGCTTCCTCTCCCCCAGGCACTCTAGTGCAGGACATTATTTGTACTTCTCTGTAAGTACAGCCAGCACGGCTGTGAAACTGTTGGATTTTAAGACAAAATGTGGCATTTATAAAGTATTTAAAAATGTGGTATTTTATGAAGGACTTCAGGCGCCGTGTTCTCACGAGCAGGGAGCCCGGTGGCCCCTAGCACGCCTTCGGCGGTTACCAGCTGGGGACCACCATGCCTGTGCCCACACACAGCTCCGGCAGCATGGCAGCCGGCGAGGAGAACAGCCATGAGCGCAGGGCTGGGCAGTCCTCCAGCACCCGGCAGGGTGGGTGGCAGGCTGCGTATCCCAAGGCTGCCCAAAAAGGAGGAACAGAGTCCGGAGAGCAGAGTGGGGCGGGAGCCGGCTGCCCCCCAGCTGCAGTGCATCCCAAGACAAGCCCAGCCACGGTGTCCCCGCCGGCAGCACCGGTGACCGCTCAGAGCTTGGCAGCACCCACAGCTTCCACGGAGAGAGGGGCTGATGCTGCAGCACAGGGGGCTGCAGGTGCAAACCCCTGCCCAGGGCTCCGGGAGCTGGGGACAATGGCAACACGGACAGAGCGTGGCTTCCAGCCAGGTGCTACATCAGCCAGGGACCTCTCCCTTCACCTTGAAACAGGCACCCAAGTGGTGAGGAGGGATGAGACAAGAGCTGCATAAATCTGCCTCTTGCTAGAGCTCTGATAAAAGGGAATACGGTGGTTAATTAAATCCATTCATAATCAGATGTATTTGGGTCTTACTTTCGGCACAGTTTCTGCTGCTTTTGCTACACTCAGGATCATGTTCAGATAGCGGTTTGGGAAAATAAAGCAAACTTGACATTTCCTGCAAATGTGCGTTTTCCCCGGAGAGCTGGTGCGGAACTCAGGGCAGGCAGCACACGCGCACCCGCGCGAGCCAGGCGATTTACTGCCCCGGGGCAGCGCCAACATTACTCACTTCTCTGCTGCGTTCGCACTGCTGCGGCACCGCGTGTCACCAGTCCCCCGCGGCGCTTCTGAGACCCCAGCCAGGACAGGGCCACCGCCGCCACCACCTGACTGCAAAACAGTGGCAGCGGCAATATTCCTTCCCGCATTCTTCAGGCTCATTTTCTAATCCACTTTCCAGCTGCTTCTTAACCAGGGCATCACGGCTCCATGTGAAACACCGCCCGGAGCCTGTTATTTCTGTGCTACTGCCTCCATCAACCAAACTCCTAATCTCATCAGAGAATGAAATCAGATTGGTTTGACAGGACCTACTACTTTTCAACCACACTGACAGGCATGAATTTATATTCTGGGCTCTAATTCTCCCATTAATTGCCTCTTGTATTAGTTTTTCCACCCGTTTGCCCAGGATTAATGTCAGGCTAATTGGACGGAGTTTTCCAAGCCGTCTCACTCACTCCGCTGTCTCCTGGTACGAGTTCTCCTCCCACCCAACACTACTTTCTTGGTCTTCAGGATCAACATGGGAGCTTCAAGGGGAGCTGTTTCTGGCTCCAGTTTAAATCTATTTCTCCCCAAAAGCCCCTTGTGCAGGTCTCGGGGACAGGCTGCAGGACCCTGCGGTAGCCCCCAGCACCGGCGCAGTGCGGTGCGCTCACTGCACACCCAGCACCCACTGCTGCTGCTCACCCATCTCATCCCAGTTTGCTGAGCACAGCTCCGGACGTATCCCTGCACGTTTCCCTTCATCTGCCCACCTACGGCACAGGTTTCAGCTTCTGGACACCTCGTTTCCCAGTTTCTCTCTGCAACCAAAAGAAACGATGATTCTTGTCTTTTATTGGCAATGGAAATCTCCCGATTTTGTTCAAGTTGGAAAAGAGGGAGGTCACACTGCTGCCTGACGATGCCAGCCCTGCAGCCCCACTTCCGATGAGGGGCAGCAAGGGTGGCTCAGGGCAGAGGCTGAGGATGGAGGAGGCCATGGAGCTGCAGGGTCTTGCCCGGGCACTGCCAGCACTGCTGGTAACTCTTGGGATGCTCAGGATTGCTCCAAGAAGCTGCCCACAGGCAGGCTGAGGAGCCCAGCACCTGTGAGACATGTCCCAGCAGGCAGCGGAGCGGAAGGTGATGCTGCCAGAGCCTGAAGCCGCCAACTAGTGAGATAGGGCAGGGGAGGAGGGGACGCCCAGCACGCACAGCCCCAGCTGATCGAGCATCCTCTGCAGAAATTCTTTGGGACCTCCATCGAGGGAATGCCCTGTGCCAGGCACGGGGCACAGCTGCTCCACACAGGGCCACCCCAGACTCCCCCACGCCGGCTAGCCGGGAGGGCAGCAGTGTCCCCCGCCGTGTCACCAGCAGACACGGCGCAGCCCCAGGGGTCTTGTGGAGCTGGTGCTTTGCTTGTGCCTTTTTTTTTTCCCTTAAAATCTTTTTTCTTGAGCATTTAATAGGTAATTTGCATATTGCAGAGTCATTTTTAAAAACTGTTTTAATGAAGGTGCTCCACTGCGTGTGTATCTGCATGTGTCATCCATTCAGGCTCGCACCATATAAATCACCACTACTTGTGGAAAAGCTAATTAAAGGTAATCATGAAAACCTCATTAGTCCTCATTTACATAAGATACACAGAGACATTTCCTAACCTTTAATCCCAGCCGTCACAATCCATTTAGATATCTCCTGCACGCTTAATTCAAAGGCAGAAGCGCAACTCCATCCCCTCTGCGCAGGCTGCCCCCAGAGCTCTGCCCCCGGCTACCGCGATCCCAGGAGGACATGGGTCCGACTGCTCCAAACGCGGCTGAAATATGTCTGGGCCAGCAGACACCGACACGCGTGGCAGGGCGAGCGTGCCTTGCACCACAAGCCAGCACGAGCACGTCCTGCGTCCTGGGGATGGCCCATCACCTGCCGGCACCTGCCGGCATCTGCATCACCGTGCCGGCACGTCCTGCCTGCCCTGCACCGCAGAGAGCATGTCCTGCGGTGCCCAGGGCCCTGCCCTGGACCTTCCTTGCCCCAAAAAGTGCCCGCCACAGCATGCCCATGCTGGCACTGCTCGCTGGCACCATGCACCAGCACCCCAGCCCCTACCACCCCTGCTCTGCCCCTCCTGGCCCCTGGCCTGGCAGCAAGCAGCAGTCACCGTGCAGCGGCAGGAGCAGCAACGCCAGAGAGAGGAAAGAAAAAAATCATAATAAATAACCCCGAGGAAAACAAAGTTCGGCTTCTCTGCACAGCTCTGTCGTCTGCAGCACCAGCCTCGCCAGCTTTCTTAGTGCCTTCGTGGCAGCACCAGGGCCTGGTACAGCAGCTGGTGAAGGTGACGCTCATACCGCAAAGGTCCCCGTGAGCCACCATGTGCCACAACAGCTTCCACCCCCTCCCCAGCAGAGCCCCGGCTTCCCGCGCTCCTGGTGCAGAAAAGCAGCTCAATTAGGACCTGTCCTGCCATAAAAACATTGGAGCATTAAATGCATTAGATAAAACTCCTTCTGCTATTAAAGCAGATCACGTCCTGGAAATCTAAGCAGTAAGCTGTGCAATTTCACCCTGCGATAGGGCTGGATTAAGTTCTTCCCACAAAAGCCTCTTATTGTACGAAAAAGACCATTAGCAACCTATGAAATCAATAGGAAACACAGCCCCGGTGCTGTAAAACACCAGAATTAGCTGCAGCGCTGGCAATAGCACCAATTAGGCTGGGGCCTCTTTCGCAAACTCTTGCAGGAAGGAGCTTTGCTGAAATCGGAGGAGCCATTGCAGTCCCGCTGCCGCCGCTGGCAACTAGCCGGCAGGAATGAGCCACGAGCCTGGAGAGCTCATCCCGGCAGGGACACGCAGCTGCTGGCATGGCTCATGGTGGAGCCCCTCCGGAGGAGGAGGAGGAGCGGGGAAGCAGCGTGGGCAGCGGGAGCTGCCGGGCACTTGTCAGGGTGATGGGGCGAGAGGTGGGAGGTGGCAGATGGAAGCCCCTTTCATCCTTCTCCTGATGGAGCTGGTCAGCTTTTTCTGCTGTGAAGATGCTCAGCAGGCTGAAGCACCTCTCCTATGAAGACAGGCTGAGAGAACTGGGGTTGTTCAGCCTGGAGAAGAGAAGGCTCCAGGAAGACCTTATAAGCCCTTCCAGTGCCTAAAGGGGCTCCAGGAAAGCTGGAGAGGGTATTTTTACAGGGACATGTAGAGATAGGACAAGGGGAAATGGCTTCAAACTGGAAGAAGGTAGATTTAAATTAGATATCAGGAAGAAATTTTTCACTATGAGGGTGGTGAGACCCTGGAAGGCGCCCAGGAGCAGGCATCAGCTCGTGGAAGACCTGGGGTTGGCTTGGGAAAGTACCCCCTTTCATCCACGGCCTCTGCCGAACGGACAACGCGGCCAACCCTGGGCAGCTGGCGGAGAGAGGGCTCAACCCCCAGAACTGGTCCCACAGCTCCCAACACGAACTGCAGCCAGACTCGCGAGCAGCAGCAGCAGCAATTGGACCGTCACATCAGATTAGCTCCTCTGCTCCTCACATTGACATCTAAGATTATTTGTAATTAGGATTAAAAGGCAAAGTAAGAGAAGAAACAGAATTGAAAATGGGCTTTTGGTAATTAAGAGCACTGCTTTCGTTGCCGTCAAGGGGCCAGCCAGGGCTCGGGCCGGTCCCCCACTGGTGCCCACGCATGGCTCCGTTGGCGTAACGAGGGCTGACAGGAGGAGGAGAGCCCCCGCCGACTGCGCTTAGAGCCTCCAGCTCTGGTGACAAGTATTTAAATATTAAACGATCCCTTAAAGTGAATGAGAGGCTCGGAGCTGAATCATCACAGAAAGTAATACGCTGTGAAGGAGGGAAAGAGAGGACAATCACGCGATCGCCAGCAGAGACGCGTCTCGGAGCAGCCGGCGCGGAGACTCCCGCTCTCAAGAACGCACAAACCCACCGGGCTCTGCCAGTGTGTTTGCACAGCAGTAATTTAATAGAAACCAATCATGCAAAACAGACACAGTATGAGTTTGGGGATTCATTTCCATATATTACACTATTCTTCATTGTATTCCCAGCCCCAGCCTGAACGTCAGCAGCAGCCAGAGAAAGGACCAGGCTGGCAGAAAGAGCCGGTGCCTGAGCCAGCCCCAGCTCCGGCAGGCAGTGAGACATTCACGATCTCTGGTCTGGGGGGCTGTAGGTTCTCCAGAAAGTGTCCTCACCCTGCTGGGGCCTCCCAAACTCATCATTTCCCCCGCCAGGCAGGCCGGGAGGGAGCGGTGCTGGTGGGAAGGGGCCGACAGTGCCCGTCGTTCCCCAGCCCTCGCTCCTTGCTTGAGCTGGTGTCTCCTGCCGTCTGGCCCCACCAGCACCGGCACTTGTGGTGTCCTGCAGGGCAGAGCTGTGCCTGGGGTCCCTGCTAGCATGTGTGAAGGCTCTGGTGGTGGCTCCTGAAGCCTCCTGCCAGCTTGGGAGCCGGCCATGGAGAAGGGCGAAGATTTCAAGCTAAGGCTAATAGAAGGCTGAGAAATGCTTCCTGTGATTCACTACTGGCACAGAAGAAACGACAGCCCTGCGTGCTGTGCCGCCTTCCATCAGGGTCACACATCACACCGGCTTTGTGACAGACCCCATGTGGAGGGGGAGCCTGTCCAGCAGGAAGGAAAATCCTCCCGCGGCCACCTCTCATCCCCAGCCCGTTACCTGCAGCCCTGGGAACGCTGTGCACCGGCTTCACGCACTGTCCTGTTGGCATTTACTTCCCCTCGCTTTCCACAAGCCCACAGACTCACTGGCTCCTCTCTCCCTGCAGCACCTCTTGGGGTGACAGTCGTTGCCCCCAGGGCCAGTATTTTGGGGTGAAGGCTAATGGAAAGCTTCTTCAGCCAGTGCCACACTGGAAGCCCTCGGTGCCCAGCAGCCCGGCAGGGAGCGAGGTGGCCGGGGAGAGCCGAGTCTCAGCCTGTGCCAGCACAGCACGATGCCGAGCCGTGCAGACCACGCCGTTGGCTTGCTCCCAGTGCCCATCACCGCGGCGTCAGGCCTGGGCGACAGCACTTTCCCAACCTCCGCCCCACGGCGCCCATACTGTGGGTGCCGGTGCAGAGCAGCAGGGCCATGAGCCGCAGGGGGGGTCTTGCACCCCAACAGCTGCCGTCGCTCAGAAGAGGCCGCTGCCCCGCACAGCAGGCTCCCGGCAGCAGCGGGGAGAGGTTTCCTCACTGGCGGGCAGCAGGCAGGACCCCACGCAATTCCTCCTCCCCGGCTGCACCTCCACTCCGCAGCCCTTTGCCACCCCGAGCAGTCGCTGTTCGCGTACCCTAATGGCACAGTCAAAGGGTTCAACTGGGAGGTGCTGGTCTGACATGAAAAGCAACCTGGAGAGTTGGATGCAATATTTATACAGTGCCTCACGTCGGTGTTTGATGTGCAGCGCAGCACGCTGGTTCCCGATGTGCGGGGTGGGGGTAATCTCCCCCCATCCCTGTCCCCATCCCCAAATCCCTGAGGAGCCTGTGCCCAACCCCCTGGTCCTGCCCCCACCTCTGCCCTGGCTGGGTGTTAAAACCAAACCGAGTGGCGGCTCCGGCTCCATGGCTCCCCGGGGGAACGCCGCTGTGCTGCCGGGGCTGACCGCACCACTCGGGCAGCTTCCACCGGGAGTGCCCGCGCTTTATGGAAACATGATTCAAAAATACTGTCACTTCAGGAAAAAAGGGAATGTGTCTGGAAGAAACTTTATGGGAGAAATTTCTAACAGGTTTAACATTTACCCAGTTTCATAGCTTCTTCGGCCCTTTTGGGAGAGCTTAATTTCCTATGAAATTCAGGTTGTAAATGAGTTTGGCTGCTCAGCCAGCCAGGAAAGTGGCTCAAATAGGTGATCTCTCTCCAGCTGACCAAGAGCGCCAGCCCCAGGAACATCAGGCACTGGGATGTGAGCACCGGAGCACTCACAGCCTGATAATTGCCTTAATTTTGATTATATTTAAAACCTTGCAGAGTACACTAGAATCCATCCAACGCTGGCACAGAAAGGAAAACACTTCCCTCGCCACTCCGGACAGGACATCTTTGCTTTGCTGACAGTTCCCCTAATCTAATTATCCTTCCTTCAGCAACTTCTTATCACCGTTTCCCAGGAGGTACAGTTCTTTGGAGGATGCTTTCAGGGCCTCTGTTTTCAGTGGTTCGAATTTAATTGCAATTTGCTGCCGTTTGAATGCAGGACGGGGAGCTGCATGGCCAGCCAGGACCACGGGCACTCAAGTAGCTGGAAAGCAGCTCCTCCGGAGGAGCCGGGACTGGATTTCAACTCAAGCTCCCACTTCCCTTGGGGGGCACACTCAGGGGGCCACAGCCACCGCTCCGCTCATGGCCACCCTGCTGTGGGAACGTCCCCAGAGGAGCAGCTGGGGGCTCCGGATACTGCCTTCGCCAGCGGTCATTCAGCACCCGTCTGCCTTCAGAGGGGTGAGGGGACGGGATGAGGCCCCTGCCAGCCCCGTCTCCGTGCCCATGATCCCCCTCGCTAATGGCTCAGAGCCAGGAATGCCGCCCGCATCCCGCAGCCGCTCTCCCGCCGAGGGGGATGGATGTCCCTGCTCCAGGCTGTGGTCGGTGCTGTGCATCTCTGACCTGGGAAGCGTGGCATGATGCGCAACATCAACATTGAGCTGATGGCCAGCAGCTCCTGCGGCTCTAGCACGGCTATTTATGGAGGCTGCGAGCCCACCGAGCAGCACGTAGCTGCCCCCGAAGCTGTCACTGCTCTGAGTGACGCACCGCACCCCCCAAAGCCGGATGTGCCAGGCATGGTGAGTAGCCGACACCAGCGCCCAGCCCCGTGGGCCGGCAGCGAGCTGTGGGCTCGGTGCTCCTGCCAGTGGCATGGTGGCCAGGCTGCTCCTCACCCACCCGCCCGGTGGTGGCTCCTCCTTTGCCCAGTGCCTCCCGCCGTGGTGCTGGCAGTGCCCAGCATCCTGGCACGCCGGCTGCGGCGAGGCTGCCAGGGCAGCAGCCTTGAAAAGGAATTTCTAATGACCCCAGCCCAGGGTAATTCATGGCCCCACAACAAACAGATGCAAATACACCAGCGAGAAGGAAAAGTCCCTTGGATTTTTAAAACATTCAGTAACAGCAAGTGAGGGCGATACATTATTTAAAGGCTCTTCTAAGGAACGAAAATAATTTCAGCTTAGTTAGCTTTTTAGGACAGCGTAAGTAGAGAGCAGGGACAGAGGAGCCACAAGCAGCAGCACGGGCAGCGGAGCAGGGAGATGCTCGGAGACGGCAGCCGACGGGCACGGGCAGCGGGCTGCTTGGCCAAGGCACCACAGGGCTGATGGGTCCCCGAGCCCCGAGGTGGCTTTTCTTGAAGTCCCAGCCCAGCAAGGGCAGTGGAGGGAGCGGGGTCCAGCCCAGCGCAGGCATCAGTGGCTCTGGCTGGAGCGAGCAGAGGGCAAGGGGACAGAGCGCCCAGCGTGCGGCACCCCCAGTGCCACCTCCACGCGAGGGTGCCAGGAGCACACCGAGCGGTGTTGTGGGAAACCGGCCAGTGATGGACGACCGCAAAGGCGTAATGGGCACTGCGGCGCAGGAACACACTGATGAATTAGGTGTCACCGGGTTTAATCCAGAGTCATTAGCCATGCTGAACACTCGCATATCATTTGTTAAACTAATGGATTGCTGGAGGTCATTTGGTAATAAGAAAGGGAGAGAAAGGTTATTAGTTTTTATCAGGCATTAATTGGCCGAAATCGATTACTTATTTGGCATTTGCAGTGTATTAGGGGTGTGTCCCCCCCAAAAAACACCCCGGCTGGTAGAGCAGAAGGGCAGCAGTGGCTCTGCGGTGGGCACCGCAGCATCACCCGGGCACGGGCTGGCAGCCCTGGCTGCAGTGCCATCCTGAGCGGCTCCATGGGGAGCCTTCTCCCTGGGAAGGGCTGTCCCGAGCCCCCCCCAGGCTGCAGGACCAGGGACCAACAAGGGGCACCTATGCAGCCGCCCCACGTGCCCGGTGTCCCGTGCCCGAGGCCCATCCTGCACCCCAGGCTGCATCTCGCCCCTGCCCAGGGCGGCGCTGCAGGCAGCAGCCTCTGCAGCTCCCCCACATCTGCTGGCAACGCCAGACGTGGCAGGGAGAGGCAGGAATGATCTGGGAACCGCTCAGGTGATACCACATTTATCTAACAAGCTTCCAAATGAAAACTAGCATTTGGACTTATTGCATTCTGGCTCAAAATTTGATTACATTTTTCTACAGCTGTAAATCTGCCTTCCTTTCTGCAACATTATTATTAAAGCCAGTATTGAATTGGTGGTGTAATACGTAAAATTTCAATCCTGGCTTTGACATTCCAGGAAGTTAAAAACCAATTACAGTGTGTGCTTTGCCTCGGGACAGAATGAATCATTGAACACAGCCACTTCACCAAGAGAAATTAAAGGTTGAAGCAGCAACATGGGGAAGGTATTAAGTTAAAAATCAAAGGTCAATTAAAGTAAAACTGGGTCTATTTTATTTTTAATATTTTGCTTACATTTTCATTCCTTTCTGATGAACAAGGAGGCAAAATAAACCTGCACTTTTATTTATTTGCTGGGTAATAAATCTGGGCTGAAGTTGGTTTCGGGAGCTAGGAGGAAACATTCAGGTGATAAAACTCCCAACCCAATAACCAGCATTAATCTCGCCGTAACGAATCCGGCGCAGCAATGACCCGCACACCTTCCCTGCACCACCAGCAGCCGCCGTACGGCAGCGAGGGTCCCACCTTGCCTCCTCCTGCCACCACCGAGCCACCGCGGCCACCCACGCAGGTGCCCAATGCATGTGGGGACACGTCCTGCTGCCACCACCCCCCTGAGCCCATGAGGCCCCATGTGGCCCCAGAGCTCGGCTGTGCTGCACCGAACGGGCAGCACTGACTGCAAAATGCAGGAAAGAGGGTCAAAGCTGGTACTGAGTTGTGCAAAGAGCTGCATGTCCCGCAGCCTGCACCTCCCTCGGGACTGCCAAGCCCAGCGGGACACGGCGGGAGCGGGATGCAGCACATCCTGGCAAAACCATGCAGCACAGCTCCTTCTGCCGCTTTGGCTTTGCAGGGGGAGCGGGGGACATCCTGTGCCCCCAGGGGGACACCCCACGCTGCGCGTCCTCTGCGGAAGGGAGCAGCCGTGGCATGGGGCCGGGCACAGCACCACACCAGGTGTCACGACGTGCAGCATGACACCACGACAGCACCTTACCGCCTGCTGGCGGTCCTGCTCGTGGCTCCGAGGGGCCACAGGGCAAGCTGGAAGCCCCAGGCTGCTCTTTTCCAAGCGTGGGGAGAGGGGTGGGTGGCAGTTCTCCATCCCTGCGCACGTTATAACGGTGACATTGCCCTGTCCCCCCTTTTTCCCCCCAGGCAAGAGCAGAGCCAGACCTTTTGCAGCAGCGGGGCAGGCTGGCAGCTTTGCCAGCCCGGGGCAGACGCGCCGCTGGTACCCAGGGCCGGGCGCTGCGCATCCCCGAGCCGGGGGGGCTGGCACCGCCGGGGGGGCCACGGCCGCCGGCAGCGCAGGCAGCCCGGGCCACGGGCACCTCCCAGCGGCGAGGAGCCACGCGTGTGCACACACCATCCCCCCAGCAGGGTGTGGGGAGAACGAGGAGGGGACAGGACAGCCCCTCCGCAGCCCCCCCCAGGCAGGGACGGAGCCCCTCCCGCAGGGCTGGCACCCAGGGCGGCCCCCACCCGCCGGGCATCACCCTGGGGCTCGGCCCCGTCGCACACGCGTGTGCGTGGCAGCCCCGGCAGCGTGCGGTGCGACCAGCCCCGCACCGTATGAGTCGCTTCAGCAATAAATAAAGCGGATTTCGGCACTCCTTGGGGCAGAGGGAGCCCCAGGAGGTGGTATCGTAGCCCATAAACCCATCCAGCGGCGGGAGGGAACGAGCACCGGCCCCCGCTCTTAACCAGACACGAAACGAGCTCCGCTTCCACGGGCTGAAGCCTCCAAAGGCAGCGCTGGGGCAGGATCAGTGCCGGCACGGCACGGCACAGGACCCCACCGCGGCAGATATTTACCGACGTCATTAGAGCAGCGAGCGGGGAGGCCGGTTATCTCCTGAGCTGTGGCAGAAGCTGTTGACCCCTCCTGTAAAACAAAAGATAAGTTGTACTTTCCGTTTTCTGCAGCAGTATGTCATTTGCAGATGCCTTTTACGCATGGACTTTAATAGATAATCCATACCCTTGAAGTGGAGTATATCATCTGCTCGTTACCAATGATAAATCACTTGCAAAATATTAAAATGCTTAAAGACTGTCATATGGGCTTCATGAATTGCTTTGCAACACACACACTTCTGCCTATTAAAGGAGAAAATGTATTCATCACGGACCCAGGCAGAGCTATCAAACTCGGCTTTATTTACAGTCTGGAGTACAAAGCTATCGGAGAGGCGCAGCGGTGGAGGGAGAACCACCTCCCAGCCCCGCCATTACCGCCTTTCTAGATAATCTGACCCCAGCTATGGAAACTCATTAAGGTCGTTAGGAAACACGCCAGTTCTCCAGGGAGCCAGCTTCTTTTAGATTAAAAAAAGGGAGCGAGGGCACGCGCAAGCGTTGCTAACTGTGCAGTTTATTCACATCTATACAAGTGTGCTAACCGCAGGGAAAGAGTAATCTAATACAGTCTCAGACAATTTAAACTCATTTCAATAAAAAAAGAATTAGACGGAAGCGAATGGCAGGGAGAGCAGATGTTACAGTACTGGTGACACCCAGAAGAACAAGACGATAGGGATGTGTTAGACAGAGATGCCGCTTTCAGCCCTGGATGTGGGCTGGGAGGGAAGGCACGGATGGGCTGGGATTAACAGGATGCCCAGGGAGCAACGCGGCCCTGGAGCAGGAGCAGGGCTGCTAGTGCACTGCCTGCTCCCGGGAGAGCATGGCCACTGCCAGCTCCCAGGGACCCCACCACGGCCAAGCCTGCGGGGACAGCAGCTGCCACAGGTCTGGGAAGCCACAACCAGCCTTGCCCTGCAAAGCCACCAGCGTTCATCAACAGGGGAGAGCAGCGAAGGGGCTGGGGGAGCTGGAGCAAGGACAAGCGCAAGCGTTTGGAGGCTTCCCAGCATCACAGCAGCACCCCATGTCCCTGCCATCCCTGTCCCTGCCCACCAGCCACCAGCTCCCCCCCACCCACAGCAACAAGACCAAGCCACAGGTAGGGGCCTCCAGCCAGAAGCACGTTAGGGACCCGAGTCCTGTGGCATCTGGGACCACACACCCCAGCAGGACCCTCAGCCACAAGGGAAGGGACACAGGAGACGCCTGGGTTCTCTTCCCCCATCAGGGGTTCCTGCAAACACTCCGGCTTGTTTGGTAAATAACGACTTCGTTATAAATATTCCATAAGCCTGGGAACTGCAGTGCATTAAAAAATGATAAGGTCCCTGCTTCCCAAGCAGCCACTCCTCTGCACTGGGGCCTGGTGTTTAAAATCGGATGTCAGCTAGGGCCGACAGAGGAATTTGTCGTGGGGCTGATGAATAGTTTGAGAAATATTCAATACCTTCAGGAAGGATCAATTTATCACAGTTTGGCTCAGACCAAGTGGAAACGTACAGCCATCCACACTGCATTCGTTTATTAAGAAATTCAGGTCATTATGCTAGACGTGCAGTTTCTTATTATTTTTTCACTGGATGAAACTAATGTGGAAAAAGGCCCACGCGGTGCCTTGATAAATTGCTCCAGCAGCCAACGATGTGCTCGTTTTCCCAATTTAAACATCCCCAGTAAAGAGGTGGCAGCACTAGCACCGACACAGCAAGCTCTCCCAGCCAGGTGGGATGGGAAAACCATTGAGGTTGGGTGTGAACGGGAGGGCACCGCAGCTCCCAAATATCATCAGGCTCTCCTCTGCACATGACAAAAACCTGCACAGAAGTTCCCCCCTGGCAGTGGGAAGAGCAATTTCCTCAGCGACCCAACCCTACAGCCCATCAGATAGACACGGCGAGTGTCCACCAGTCAGCCAAGGCTTCGGCAGCGCTCTCAGGACTTCCTCTTGGCCTCAAAGCTTTCAATTAGGTACATATGTATTTATGAAATATTATGACAATTGAAAGCCTGTTAAGTGTTACAGTAAAAATCCCTATGTGCAAAACGACCGGGGCATCAGCACAGCCTTAACTGCTAAATCCATTTGGTAATCAGGTTAGGCTGCCAGCGAGAGGCTGGTGTCAGCGGTTTTTATTAAAAGCTGGGGTTTTGCTATAAGAGGTACTAGTTTTATGTTACCATAAATTGTCAACAGTTGGTCAGATCCCCACAGAGAAAGGATCGATACCCAGCAGAGGGGAAAAAGTGCTGAGAAAGGAAAAGCGATACTCTAATTAGAACAAAATTTAAGAGTCCAGGGGTACGGATGACAGTGCCTAATATGTTATAATTTATTGACGGCCTCCAAAGATTGGGTTTTGCTCTGGCTCTCAGAGGCAGCCGGGTGTTAATAAATATCCCAACAGACAGCAGCTGCCTGCAGGCAGGGAGCAGGCATCTCCTCGCACATCCATCCTCCGTGTCCTCGGTGCCCGTGATCGGCACAACCAGCACGTCCGTCCTTGCACGGCGGAGCCGCTGCCACCGGCGGGTCGGGTCCTCCAGCCGAACAAGTGGTTTTCTTGGCTCCATGGGTTTGCACATCTGCTGGGGGAGGGGGGGCCCACTGGTGTCCCCCAAGCCAGCGGCAGGCAAGCTGCAGCCCTGCAGCACAGGCGCCGCGCTGGCCCCAGGACCAGGCTCCAGGGGCATGGGGACAAGGCAGAAAGCCCAGCCCTGCCCCAGCCAACGGGGGACACCCCCACCTCCCCGGGGTGTCAGGAACCTGCGCCTCGTTTTGCAATAATCTCATCCTGGCTTAGCACTGCGGTAATCCCAGCGCAGGACCTAAACATCTGCGAGCCCCAGCTCGGCGCCCAGACGCAGCCTCCCCTGCTGACCCAGATTTAATAACGGCTCGAGTCCTAACCTGCCCTCGCTTCATTTCACGGCACACGAAGCACCTGCCATCGCACCCTCATAAACAAGGAGGCAATAAAATTTAATCACTCGAAGATCAAAGTCCTCAAGTGTTTTCCAATTGTCCTCTCGCCACCCTCCCAGCTAGGTTGAGGGAACTGCAGCGGGCTCTCTATTTAATAAGGGGCCATAAAAAAACAGGCTGGATTGGAGAAATATTGGCAAATATAATCAACAAAAATATATTAACTCTAATTCTGTGAAGCCTTTGGCTATATTAATATCTCTTTAATGTAATCACCTATAAATAAGTGATGACCCTACGATTTAATATGACATCTGTCATCCCCATTTCCATACAAGACGTGAAGTAATTACTCTCTTTGGTATGCAATAAGAGAACGGGTCTTGTATGCCATAACTGCCCAGTATAGCCACCAGCTCCTTCACCCTATGGCCATGGACTGTCCCAGAGGGCTTGGCTCCGTCTCACCGTTCCCAGCAGGATGGACAGAAACATGGATGAAAGCTGCAAATGGGGTCCCACACCATGGGCTGGAAGTGCCCATGTGTCCCCTCCAGGTCCCAGGGACACACTGGGGCAAGGGGTAACGCAGCGCAGCTCTTGGTAAACCAACTAACTTCAATATTTCTATAATTGCAGCTGGGCGATGGGAGATTGGCAACAACTGGTAACACATCCATGACTTGGGGACCATGGGGGGATTCACAGGTGACCCCTGCCTGCCCCAGGTGGTAAGAGGCACAGCAGGGGACACATGGCGTGCAATGACAACCAACATGTCACTTCAATGCTTGTTGGTGCCCAAGACACGGTGCCCAACGCCAACAGCCCCCTGCCCACCTCCTCATGTCCTTCGGCCACTGGATGGATGGGCAAGGTGAAACCCAGAGGCCCCGGCTCCTGGGCCCCACAGCACATGGCGGTGGCTGACAAACTGGTTTCTCAGTGCTGGGACTGGTCCTACCCCAGGAAGAGTCAGGGTACCCTCGAGGACCCACCCTGCTCCCTGTGGGGGACACTGGCCAGTCACTGCACTGAAAGCAGACTCGGGGTTGGCAGTCAGACGCAGGGAACTGCAAACAGGCAGGGAGCAGCGTGTGCCCAACATCCCGAGCTGGGAAAAGCACCAGCCCGGAGAAGAGGCAGGTGCCAGGCTGCAGTGGGGAGCAGAGGCGGCTCTAACAGCCCCCCAGGAATCCCTGTGGCCCTAAGCTGGGGCGGGAGTGGCGGAGCCCAGTGCCCTCCCCTGCAGGCACAGGGGCAGATGCAGTACCCCCATCTGCCCCCACCCTCTCTGGAAGTGGTGGGGGATGCCCCGACACCCCAGGGATGTGCAGCCAGGGACCCCTCGGGCCACAGCTCTGCAGCTCCCGGAGCTGGGCTGTGGTTCTAGCACTGGCTGCTGGAAGACCACGGCAATCACAGGCACCAGCACTGCAATTTAAGAAAGCTCAGCGCAATCAGGACAAAGGCAGAACAGTCTCTTATATGCATATTTTTCACTTTAGCTGGAGCTCCACTATCAGGGAAGGTGCCAGGCTCCCGCCAGCTCAGCAGGAAAGGGATGAGCCCTGTGGCACGATCCTGTCGGCTTCATTTGAAAGGATGGCAGCTCCTCTCCCATCCAGCCAGCACTCCAGGGCAAAGCTGCCCTTTTCCCCGTTCCGTCCAAAGAGCTGGAGATTACCAGTGCAACCATGCGGCGTGGTACAGCTTACTGCTGTCCCCAGGGCTGGAAAGGTGACAACAGCCTACATCCCTGAGACAGAAAGGCAACAAGATTTACAGGGGGAAAAGGAGCTATTGCAGGCATAAGGAGGCTGGGCTGAGGCTCTTCTTCACACTTAAACAATATTGCAAAAAAAGTGCCTCAGCCCAGAACTGGCCAGAATACAGCAGAAGAGACTCTCCACCTTATCACCACCTACCCCTGCCGTTGCTGACTTCTGGAGTAGATCAACCCCACAAGCAGCAGCTTGCAAGCAAATCCCATGAAGGGGAAATGCCGGACCATCCCACCCCACGGGCTCTGCAGAGCTGCACGTTTGTCCAGGCAATACAGCCAGGGTGACAATTGCACAGCCGCAGCCAGCCCCGACTCCACCATGAGAGCGCACAGCGAGAGCCATCGCTCCGCAACCCCACATGACAGCCCCGCAGCCACGGCCGGGAGCCCGGACACGGGACCTGCCGGCCCACGTGAGAGCCCCACAGCCACGGCCAGGAGCCCGGACGCAGGACCTGCCGGCACAGACCAAAGCAGCGGCACCAAACCTCCAAGCCTGCTCCTCCCGCTGGAGCGCTGCTTTTGTGTATTTGGGCAGGTAGGTGATGCTGCATCTCAAAGAGTGGGAAGACAAAAATACACACACAGGAGGGTCGAGGAGAGAAAAAAAACCATTAAGAATCAAAAACGGCATTTAAAGGCAAGTTAAGCACGAGCACCAGCCCCTACTACAACAATGTGACGGCTCACTCAAGCAGGAAGATCGGAGTACAGAGTGGAAAGGGCCCCGGGCAGATGCAACCACAGTGTCTTCCATTTTCCCCTCCCATTCTTGAGCCAAGACGACACGCTGGATTACTAAAGCATTTCACACCACATTCGCCCTCCAGACCGGAGCCCAGCAGCCATGGGGATTGTTTCCTAGCTGTGCCTGCAGCAGCCGCGGCTGGAGCAGCTCACCCAGCCGAGGTTGTCACCTGCAGAGGACACAGCCACCCACACGGACAGAGAGGTCCTCCCTTCAGCAGCTGGGAGCAAGGACAGTCCTCACACCGCCTCGCTCCGTCCTCCTCATCCTCTTCACCCAGCCGAGGCAGAGGGGTGGCATAAGCAGCCCATCTGCATTCCACACTCTCCATAGCTGGAGAGCCGCCACGGCACACCCTGCTAAATGGAAAACAATATTTAATTAGGATGTAGAACTAGAGGAGCACACAATTAAGCACTCAGTTACTATCACTCTTGCACAGTTTAAGCCTCAGTTCAATAAAGAGGCATTAAAAAAGGCTAATATTGAACCAAACCTCAAGCAGCAGAGCCACACGCCGCATCACTACAGCAGCCAGGGGACAAGGAGCAGGCTGGAACGCGGCCAGCACCAGCACTGCACATGAGAGGGGACTTGGGGATGCTCCCACCGGAGCCTTGACCTGCCGGTGAGGGGAGCGCGGCCCTGGTGGCCCTGGGACACGGGGCCAATGCAGACGGGAAGCCATGATCAGAGACACGTGGGCAGAAAGGAGTCAGGGTGGCCACAGCCTTCAAGTGGAGGCCTGAGCTTTCCACAGGGCTTTTGGGACAGGAACAGGGAGGCTGAGCCCAGACTCAAGGCACGGCCAGGAGACCACCTCTGCCTGGCCAGGGATGAGTCCCCAAACACTAGAGAGGAGCCAGATCACATCCCCCTGCCCATGGAGCTCACGGACCAAACTTACCAGCACAAAACTGCTCCATATCCAGGTCCTTCACCCCGCTCTCGGGACGTGCCGCAGCAGGAACCCTGGCCGAGCACCAGCAGGACTGGGCTGCCGGTCTGCAGAGGGAGAAGCATCAGAGCCAAGATCGGGTGCTACGGTAGGAACCTGTGTCCCCCCCTCCCCAGCATGCAGGTCTACACCCAAAAACAGGCCTCCGGGTTTTCGTTTCTCAAGAGGAGCGGAGAGGAGCCCTGTTCGGGATGCAGAGAAAAGTTACCAAGTCATAGAATCATAGAATCACTTGGGTTGGAAGAGACCTTCAAGATCATCGAGTCCAACCATAACCTACACTACCAAAACCACCCCTAACCCATGTCCCTCAGCACCACGTCTGCCCATCTTTTAAATACCTCCGGGGACGGCGATTCCACCACCTCCCTGGGCAGCCTGTTCCAATGCCTGATAACCCTTTCCGTAAAGAAGTTTTTCCTAATATCCAACCTAAACCTCCCCTGGCACAACTTGAGGCCATTTCCTCTTGTCCTGTCGCTTGTCACTTGGGAGAAGAGACTGACCCCCACCTCGCTACAACCTCCTTTCAGGTAGTTGTAGAGAGTGATAAGGCCTCCCCTCAGCCTTCTCTTCTCCAGGCTAAACAATCCCAACTCCCTCAGCCGCTCCAGACCTGTTCTCCAGACCCCTCACCAGCTTTGTTGCCCTTCTCTGGACACGCTCCAGCACCTCAATGTCTCTCCCACACTGCGGTGCCCAAAACTGAACACAGCACTCAAGCTGTGGCCTCACCAGTGCTGAGTACAGGGGCATAATGACTTCCCTGCTCCTCCTGGTCACTCCATTCTTGATACAGGCCAAGATGCCATTGGCCTTCTTGGCCACCTGGGCACACGCTGGCTCATGTTCAGCTGACTGGCCACCAGGACCCCCAGATTCTTTTCTGCCAGGCAGTTCCCAGCCACTCCTCCCCAAGTCTGTAGCGCTGCCTGGGGTTGTTGTGACCGAAGTGCAGGACCTGGCACTTGGCCTTGTTAAACCTCATCCCATGGGCCTCAGCCCATCAATCCAGCCTGTAAGTCCATGCCCCACTTCCACACCCACGCAGGGAGGGGGCAGAGCCACCATGGGTGGGTTGTTAGAGCCCGCAGCGAAGCCCCCCCATGGTTACCCCACACATGCACCAACCCTGTCCCCAGAGCCGCTCTCCTCCGGCAGCAGGAGGCAGGGGACACGTCCCGCCAGCCAGAGCGGGGAACACGGCAAGGCTGGAGCAGAGAGCAGGGTGCGCAGCTGCTGCCACCTCATCAGGTGACGATGCGGACCTGGAAAAACACTCACTCAGGCAGGATGCCTAGTAATAAATTTATTGTATTTTATTACATATTCCCCTTTTTGCACTTAATTCCAATTCCTCATATTCAAACTCTTCTTTCTGAAAGAAAATGATTTTTAACATAAAAATATAAATTCTGCATATTAAAAGTGCATACACCTTGAATAATAAAACATACAAATAAATAATAAAAGGCATTGACACAGTCTCATGCACTTGTCCTCAAATAATTTAAAATTTATGGTACAATGTTCAATCCCAAGTAAAGACAGCCTGCTTTCCAGATTACTGTACAGTTCAAAAACATTAAAATACAGAAGAGAATATCAAAGGTGTGGGCAAGCCCCACGTCCCAGTATCAGTGTACAGTGATGTGACATGCAGTTTTTAGAACTGTAGATATTCCAGTGTAAAATCTGACCATTGTGTCCAGAAGACTGCATTTGCAACAGGACTTAAAATTCAATTTTAACCAATGGTGAGGCACAGTTGGTGAGCAAATCTGTACAAACTAATACTTGGAAGGCCACAAGAAAATAATCTAGCCACTTGTAGCCTGTATTCCCTTGTGTCACCCTACCCAAGGCAATGTAGCACCTAAAAATGGTTTCTTATTGCACTGCACAAATGCCATACAAACCTAACGCTAACTTTCTTGCAACGCGTTTGTGCTGCAGGGCCTAGAGTGAAACAGAATTTGTGTTTACGCTTAGTTTTAATCTGTGTCTTTTAAAAAACACTGTTTGCAGATAAATTGAGTGCTATCGCCTTTAAAAAAAAATAGAAGGCTCCCTAAACCTTTAGACCTAATATGGACATTATACAAGTCTTCAGAGGTACTTTCATTTTACAAAATAAAGCTCCTAATAGTAAATGCTTTACGGTGCTTTTATTAAGAAAACCATGTAGTACTTTCATCTCACCACAGATTAAAACTAAATTTCAGTTCCCTCCACAGATAACATTAGATACTGCCAAATTATTTTTGGATTAGTAGGCAAATGACAAAAACACCAAAAAAAAACCCAAACCCAACAGTGAAATTATTTGGAATGTCGTTTCCAAACCCTCTCCGTGCCGGCTGACCGAGGGGGATGAGCACAGGGCTTGGCGGGGGCAGTGGGGCCAAGAACCTGCCCGACACCCAGCCCTTGCTCAGAACAGCTCCTTTAACTGCTGCTGGGAGGTGGCATCTCACAGGGGCACAGCCAGGTAGCCCAGGAAAAATCCGAGGATTTACACTTCTGGCTAACCAAACCTGCTGCTGCAAGACCTCGCCAGCCTGCCCCCGGGCCAGCCCCCCCGCCCAAGCAGGCAGCTGCCCACCCTGCCCCATGGGCCCCGATCCCGGCCAGCCCCACGCCGTGTGTACAACCACCCCGCTGGGATCCGCAGGCAAACAGGAGCACGGTTCGGAAGCGCAAACAACCACCACGGTTTTGGAGCACGAATGGGAAGCACAGCCAACCCCTGCAGGCAGCTGGGGTCCAGCACGGCTCTTCCCGGGAAGGCAGGCAGAAGCCCTGTTACCAGTACAGGCAACACACCGACAAGTGGAAAGTGCTCTCTTAGCACAGAAATTCGACAAAAACTCTTTTTTTGAGTGCTCGTACGGCTACAGGTGATTGCCTCTTCTCACAACGTAGAATGTGTCATTAAAGTTACATGGAAAATGGCAGGCTACATACAGAACACTGATCAGGTTTTCCCTGTTAAAAAAAAGAAAAAAACAACACAATACAGAAAACCAGTTTGTTCTCGTTTCAACATTTCAGATCCCTTTGACATTATGCTACACTCCAGCCTTTGTCAGTAATGCAGAATTCTGCAAAGGAAAGAATCAAAGATGTGCAAACAAAGCAGGAACCCAGGGACATGCTCCTATGTGCTGACACGCAGCTGCACTGAGAAACAGAAGTACAGATTCAAAGCAGCGCTCCGGAGTCTACCTAGCAGCTTCTGATACTGAAAGCACAGTCTATGGTTGGTATTAGATGCTTGCATAGTTAGTAAGTGCATGCATTTGGGTACAGCAAGAGAACTGCCATGCAAAACTGCCTTTATTACCGAGAAAAAATGGTTGATCATGCTCAAGTTTCAGCTTTGGAAAGCAAACAACCCTGCAGCTAAGACAGATGAGGGCACTTACAGTGGAATAAGTGTACTGTAATTAAGCTGCTAATTTTCTATCCTAAGCGTCTTTTTTTTTTTTATTTAGCCATATCTGATAAGTTCAAAAGGGTTAACAATTTATACACCCAAAGTGAGACACTTACAAGTTACAGAGAACTGCAGGCACCAAATTGTCTATCAAATGTGATTAATACAAATAAAAGGTGCCTCTTTAATACACGTCATTGAAAATGTGCTTATAATTTGTATACTACTAAACACTATCCAAAAAGACGCAGCCCAAAAAGGGTAAAAATAATTTCTTTAGGTGACTCCAGCAGGAATCTAGCACTGGAATGAAGGAGCTGCTTTCCTGCACCCAGAGGGCTGATTCCAGGAACAGAAGCAAGTGTCAGACTAGAGATGTGATGTGAAATACAAGTTACACATGGCCGATGCAGGTGAGTTCAACCCAAAGTTGATTAGAAACACATCATGAAGCCTTCAGAGGGCTTGAAGCCTGCTTTCCCTTGGCGCTCGCACGGCTGCGTGAGGACTGGGACAGTGCTGGACCTCATCCTTTCAAGGCATTTCCCACCAGCGTGAGGCTGCCCTGTAAACCTTTGCTTCCAGATCATCAGCTCAGGGGTCCCAAACTCCACCACCTCCAAGGCCAAGACAGCTCACCCCGCAGGCAGCCACGCCATGAGCCATTCCACAGGCGCCATGGCTGTGCGCAACTGGCAAAGCAGCCCCAGACAGCAGCCGTTCTCATCCCACTGAGACACGTGGCCATGGGATCTCCAGGCCCCACGAGCCACCACCCAGCAGCAGGTGGCGAGCGCTGGCCAGCGATGACCTTTGGAGATGGCAGAACCGAACTCCTCCACAGGCACAAGTGCTTCTGAAGCCAAACCTGAATTTTAAGAGCTGACCATGTACAAATGGCTGCCTCCCAACAGCCTCAAGCCTCCACTGCTTTAAGGATCAATACACAAAGCCAAGGTGGTGTTGGCATCTAGGACTTGGAAGATGCCTGTCTGCAGTGTTCCTTAGTACTGTGCCACATCCTTACATCTGGACAACACGGTACACATGGACAGGAATTTGTAGGTATGAAAGGGCTAAGAAATGAGCCTGCTTTAAAGCAAGGAGAGGGGACCGATGTTACTTTTCCCCAAATCACTTTACGTAGGGCCTGGAGTAACCTACACCCAGTTTGAGAAATATTTACCCCGCACCACCAATGGAGTCATGACTTTTAACAGCAATCAGGCTTGGTTTTACACTCACAATGAACATTGTTGTTTCCCAGATCCACACCCTTCAACCTCCTCCTGTGCAAGGAAGTTCATATACTACTGGAAATGTGTGATACCAAAAAGCAGAGACGCAGAGTGGCAGCAAACGGCTGCTTTCCAAACTGCTTTGTTACAGAACTGACACAGCTGCAACAGGGACTGCGCCTTCCAGGTCCTGCACGGACACACTTTGCACATTTTGCCCGGTGCAAGCCTTGCATTCAACAAGAACTACAGTGCACCCTTGTAAGACAAAACATTTTGCCTGAGGACACCCTAAGTCAAGCCCTCCTGAGTCAGGAAACATGCCACATGCTGGCAGCCCATCAGCGAAGGGCAGTGTTTCATCTGCTCCAAGATGAGGACACTGTCAGATGAGGACACTCTTCTGCCCACCCCCTGCCCACTTGCAGAGCGAGGACCCTGTGCACCAGAGCTGCTGTTTCACAGAGATGGGTACAAAATCCAGTTTGGCAGCGTACGCAGAACAGAATATGCTGGAGCTGGCAGCAATTTCCATGAGGAATTATGGGGAATACACAGAAGAAGAGCTAGATTGCATATCATGGGATTGAAAAGGTTCGACTGCTTTTAACACCAGCTACTGGAACACTTGGCACCAGGACTTCCCATTCCCATTTTGTCCAAATGGGATCTCTTGACCATCCTCATGCCCCAAATACAAGCATATTGAACTGGTGTTCAGCTGAAATGACAGTTTGGACATGGCTTCAAAATTTCCTTCCTGTCCAGGCATGCAATACAGAAGCAAAACTACCTCAGAAACCACACACAAGCTTCCAGTTTAAACTTCTTCAGTGAACAACGGCGTGAAGAGAAAATGTCATTTGATAAAAATAACCTTTCACAAATGTCCCATGGTAAAATGCACAGAAAACTAGGTTCTGCCTATTAAAAGACACCAAGCCAAGGTAGCAGGGGCTCCCAGAATTACATTCTTGCTAGAAGAGTTGTTACAAGAGAAGAGCCAACACAGTGCAAGACCTTAATAGAGATTAAAACCTTAAACAAGTACTTCAACATCAACATTTCAGGGAGTAATTTAAGTACTACAATGCGAAGCAAGTCTTATCGGCTCTGCTGGATATAACAAAAAATAATCCAAGAATAATCCAAGTCATACATTTAAGAAGCAAGTAATGCAATCTTTGCTTCTTGTTGCTGCAATAAATGAGACTGAACAATACCCGGGAGAAGAAATGCATCAAGATGATGGTTATGTTCAGGTTTAAAAACACAGGCCAGGGCACAGAGTCCAGCATATTGTTAAAACATGCAGGCTACTGGCATTGCTTGAAGTTGGGTTGCATGAAGTACTGCAGAGCGTCACTGGGACAGAGCGAGGATTATACTGCAGGTGGGCTCACTGTCACACGCTGACCAGAGCTCTGGGGCACCCCCAGCTCAGCTCCACACACACACTGCCATTTCTCCCGGGTGTCAGCTACCCCCAGAATGCTTCTCTCCAAAGCTCGCTGCAGATGTGTGGTGAGCAGAGTATAAAAAGTGATCACAAAGCAGCAACGTGCCCAGCAGACCTGGGGCAAGGCTTCTTGCAGGGTCATCAGCACATCAGCTCGAGAGAGGTGGTGGAACAGACCAGCTCAGAGTCACTACTTGTTTGAGGGCTATTTGTTACGGCGACAGAAAAGACGTACAAATACGTCTGTCCACAAGCTAAGCCTGGAGAAGCTTTGCCACACAAGACTTTATGACCAGGCAAAGACCTCGTTCAGAAGACAAGCATGCCCAGCACACTGCCCAGCTGCTGCACGTCGTGACCTACACGACAGATTGCTGCTGTACTTAAAAGATATGCAGCACATTAATAAAAACTCACTAAATTAAAAAAAGTCACACCACATGTATATAAAAGGACTTAAGGAATCCACCTTTTAAGAGGAATCTTAAAGAACTTGAGGAATCTCGCCTGTAAGAAAGGCATGTAAACAAAGACGTCACTAGATGTAGTGTTTTAACCCTGATAGAGACCATCATCCAAACAAGAACGGGGACCGTTTCGCTAAGAGACATGTGGTGGCCAGACCCACCGGGGAAGTGAGAAGCGTGCCGAAGGGAGGAACATAGCAGCGCTCTGGAGAACGTGAAAACTGCTCCGCAGTATTTTGGTACGGCCCCTCCAACCCGCACGAAGAGGCTTGTTCAAAGCATGCTCAGAGAAGGCGGAGAAGACAAGACGACACTTGGCTTATCTAAACATTGCTCCTATAAATAACGGATGCTATATTCACACCACTATGATTAAGCATCTGAGCACATTAGGAAACACTTCTTCTCAGGAGTTTGAACAGGGGTCCTAACAGCATCACTGCCGTTCAGGTGCATGAAGACAGCTCTCCTACGGCACTGCAACCACCATGTCCCGCCTAGCACTGTCACAGGTGGCAAGCAGCTGCTGCTTAGTGATTTCTTCTGTCACTTAGTCTAGTGTTTTAGAAAAGAGGAAGCAATTAAAGAGGACAGGGTAGAGGTCGCCTTAGGTATGGACAGAGTAAACCTCTTCATAGACATAGCAACAAAAAAAATGCAGGTTACATTTTATAAAAAAAATTCTGCTGTTGGAATGCAAAAATGAAATCTATTACACAGACACGTGTACGCATGGACACACAGGTACCTTTCTGTCCATCCACTAATGCTAGTCCCTCTTATACTGGCTGAGTATATACCTGAGAAACAACATTAGTGTTGAAATATTGCCCTTTAGAAAGCTTGAAAAATGGAGGGGAGCAGGGAGAGAGGGCTGAGAGAGAGCATAAAGAAGCGGCAGTCTCTCCTTTCCAGTTTCCTTCGCACCCTCCACAGCTCAGAACAAGGCCATACGCCAGCATGGACACAGCCTGCTCGGAACAAGACCAAAGGAATATCAGTTCACAGCTCTGCAAAGCACACTAGTGTCAGTACAATTGGGTTTCAGATTTCACACCTTGAATCTGAAGAAAGTTGTCGCATTTTCTATGAAGAGACTCCTGTACAAGTGCTATGGGACAGCTGCGTTCATGTTCAACAATGACTCCAGCTAGACTACTTGCATCAGTGCTGGCTGCCTGTGGCTATTTGGTTTGATGGCAGAATCAAAAGGCGCTTTAACAACTTGCAGTTAACTTCTCCTCAAAACATACATTAGGCACATGAACAAAAAAACAAGAGCTCAGAATAAATTAGCCTCTCAGCAGAAGAAAAGACACCTGGATTGCAGCATTTCACTGAGGTTCCAGAGAAGGCCGTACAGACACCTGCATGCTGGAAGGTAATTTTTTCAGCGGCTTGTCAGCAGACTGCTTGCCACTGGAAGGAGGAGACTGGACTCGGGGATCTAGCTGGGAAGACTTGGACTTGCGACTGGATAGCAGAGAATGTTTGTTGGGTGCGGTATCTTTTGGGACAAGTTTTTCTTTTGCAGTAACATTGGCATTGGTTTGACAGGCTGGTGGAACAACACCTTTCTCCAATTTGTCTTCCAGCATATTTTTACTGCCTGACTTGGAACTGCCACTCCCTGCCTTTTTTGAAAGCATCGTTGTCTTTCCCAGGTCTGCCGACCTCCGGGTCTCCTTCTGCCTTAAGGCTGATTTAAAGAAAGACAATCCTTTCTCTTCTGACTTGCTGTCCCTCTTCAAACCAGAACGCACACCAATGTTTGGAGACCGCAGGTTGGCCATAGAGGAACTCCGCACGTGCTTGCTGTCTACTGCCCTGCTGTCACTCCTAGAGTGGCTTATCCGCGGGGAGCTCGTTCTTGAACTGCTGGTAACGCTCGTTTTATCTGACCCCAGACTTATCTTAGAGCCCTCTCTGCTGAGGCTTCGGTCTGAAGTCCGGCTCTTCCCAGCAGAAGAGCCCTTAGTCAATGAGCCTGATGGGGTTTTCTTGGCAGCTGTGGAGGATGGAGAAGAACCTGACTTTTGCTTCTGTTGAGCCGACGGGACAGCCACCTCAAGGGGCTTCGTGCTATGGTCCTTCCTAGCCTGAGTGGGAGCAGGAGACCCATGTCGCCTGCTGGCTCTAGAGGAGTCCGTCTTACTTCTAGACCGGGAAACTTTCTGGGAACTCCTTAGGGGAGGAGGAGAAGAGCGAGAGACTTTGGTCTCTTGGGTAGACAAGACTGTCCTTCCCTTCCTCAAACTTTTGTCTGGCTCAGAAACTCCCTTGGAGCTGTGAACCTTCTTAGGGGTGCCATCTGCCTTCTCTGCAGCCAGGCCTGCCCCGCTGGGGGCTTTCACCTCCTTGACTGGAGAGCTATCCACAGAATCACTCTGATCAACAAAGGCGATTTGATTGTTGTTATCAAAAGGGTCCAAAGCAGGGTGATTCCTGTCTGGCTGCACAGAGCTTTTACCACACCCATCTGAAAGATCTGAGCTAGATGTCCTTATGACAGACTCTTCCCTGAATGCCCCTTCCATGACAGCCAAGGGGGCTCTGCGAGCTGTCCTGTGCTCTCGCCGACTGCCATCACAGGGCTCCAAGTAGCTGCTAGAGAGATTCCTCAGGCTGCCGAAGCAAGAGGTGGAGACTTTATCATCAGCAGCCTCCCCGATCTTCTCCAGGGTGGAAGCAGAGGTATGTACAGGGGAATCTCCAGAGAAGTGGGATGGAGAGTTGGAACGCAACTGCAGTTTCGCAGAGAGTGACCACGAGGGCCTGACACCATTTTCACTCACTGCCAGTGGGCTGGTGACAGAAGATCTAGATGACAGGCTCTGACGCTGGACACTCCTTACAAAGGGCCGAGTTGAAAATCCTCCTGCAGAGAAAGTGACATCCTCAGTATGAAAGCTAAGCCTGCAATCAGTTTATCCCACCCATCCACAGACGCCGTTTCCCTGAGAGTCAGACAGCTCACCTACACCACACTGTGTGCCTATCTCTTCCTGCCTGCTGCAGGCAGTTTCTTGCTTAAAAGCTGAATAAGGAATTCAACCATTATCTGCTAGTGGTCACACAGAAGTAACTCTCTGAAGCTTACAATTAAAAAAATCCAGATTTTCCACTCATTCCTGAGCAGCAGGAGACCAAACACAGGTTTTGCACTTTGGAAGTCCTTGAAACTGGCAATGAGTTCATTGACTATGATTGTGCTTCCAGAAATACCTTTTTCTGTATCAAAGAATGTTTTCCCATACCACCCTGTAAAAGGCAAAGTAGGACTCCTATGTCTTTAGATAAAGCAGTGTATTTTTATTTACAAACACAAATTGCAACAATAAACATTTTAGAAATGTGACTACGGTGGCTAGATCTGACAGTTATCACAACACTGCTGCAGGGACATCTCTCCACCCACTTTTCTGACCCCCAAAGCTGACCCCCAAAGCTCCACATTTTCAGAAGTTATAAGGCAGCAGGTGAAGTACCCAGGCAAACCCAGGAACTGAACTGTTATTTGCATGCACAAGTGAATTTGTGAATCTTCACACCTCCCTGGGAGCAGTCTACAGCACAGCAGCAGACAATCAGTACCTATGCTAAGCTGTGGCGATACATCAGCCTCCCTGCAAACGTGCTGTAGTAAAACCTAGAAAAAAAAAACAGTCACAAAAAGTTCTTGATTGAGAGGTTTCGTTGATGGTACTTCCTCTCTTTGAAAGGCTTCTTAAGCTCTTCTCCATCCTCTCACATTAGAGAAAAGCTCACCTGTGCCAGAAAACATCTGCTCCTAGGGACACAGTGCCTGCCTCTCCCAACTGCTACAGCAAGTGTCCCTTGTAACTATGTATTTTGCAGCTATTTTAGTAGGGACCTTGTAACAGAAAGACTAGTGGCCCAGTGTCCCCCACGCACGGCAGTGTTGATACACACCATCATCTTCACTCCTTTCCCCAGTCAGCTCTACCGATTCCGAGAGCGAAGCCAGAGACGTGCGCCGCGATGACGCTGCCGAAGCAATGCTGGGCTGCTTGCTACCAGGAAGACGGCTGACCCAGTGCTCACAGAGAGAGGAGCTTGTGGAGCCTGCAAGGAGTCAGGCACAGATATCAGGCCAGTAGCAGGCAGCTGTAGAACACAAGAAACCTTAGAAGGCCACTGAGAGTTAGGTACGTACTGCCCTGGCTTGACAGACACCTGGAGTCTGGAGCTGTCCCACACAGCCACAGCATCCAGATACACTGCTGCGAGAGTGAGCCTTTACTCTCATGAAACAGCTATGGTCACAACTGAAAAGACAGAATTGCACTTGTCCCAGTATGCTGCAAATCAAAAGAATCACTGCAGCAAGCAGGTAGAGGGCAGTCCTTCAGCTGCCACAAAAAAGCAGTGCAAATCCTTTCCTTTCTGAAGGCAAGTTATCAAGCCTGCATCTGCCCCCAGCTCACCCTGGACTCAACCAACACGCTCAGCTGCCAGCTGCCTGAGACCGACGGCACGGCAGGAGGGAGTGAGCTAGTCACATTTTTATCTCGTGGTTTTGACAAGGGCAGCTCTGAGCAGAATTACCCAAGGGCATGGAGGGGGGTTCCCTCATTGCCACAGCCTCTTTGCCACAACTAACCTTAACAGAAAGGGTGGGAGTTTTCAACGGCCTCTGATGCACAGCAGCAGACTGAGACAAGCCTCACTGAGTTCTGGGACAGAGAGTGGGGGCTTAAGCAGAGCTGGGCAGAAAATTCTTTAGAAGGACAAACTATCCGTGAAAGACAAACTACAACGACTCCTTGACAACGCCAGAGGGGCTTACCTGCCACAGAGCTGTTAGCAGACCATGATGGGATTGCTGTGCGTCTCTGATAGAAAAGAATATAAGCTGTCTGCTTGCAGACTTCGTTTTCAGAAAGTTGCTGAACATCACTGTCATCAAAGCAGTACCACTGGCCATCAACAGAGTTTTTGCAATATGCTGAGAGAAAATACGTTACTATTAGACTTTCCTCACTCCCACTACTCTCAGGTTTGCTGTATGATAACATGACCTTATCTCCTATGATGGACTCAGAGGAGAATAAAAGCAACAGATTTATTTGTGCAACCCATCCTCTTCCCATCTGACTGGCAAGATGGGGGCCTACAGCCACCAGAATACAATAAACAGCTCACACTTCAGGATTTCCTTTGTTCAACAGTACTGCTCAGAAGAGGACACCACGTGGGGTGGCTCCATTCACTTCACATTCTGTTACTTGCGGCAGTCTGCCTCCATCAGTGAATGTCCATCAGTTAGCCCACCCAGGACAAGCCCAGAGACATACATCAGAGGGCAAAACTGAACACATGCGTTTTCTGGGCTGCTGTGTGAAGTCATACAGAGCCTAAGAACCTCCAAGCATCTTTGTCTATCTCTGGTTGCTCTGGAGCAAGCAGAGAGGAGTTCATAAGCTGGCTGTGCACATAGGCAATGTGCAAATACTTCATATGTATAACAACCTCTCACAACTACAAAAGTTCTGCGTTGAGTGGCCAGAAGCATTTTTGAAACATGAAAGGCCAGTTACATTACTCTGAAGAGTAACGTACAAAAAAATTGCAGAGAGAAAAAACATACAGTAAGACATTTTGGGGTCAACAGACATTGTTGCATTCCTCAAAGTCATAAAAGTTATCCCTCTGGTATTACATAGCCAGCCCTTGTTAGCTGGGTTAGGTTTTCTATTGAGTGTCCCTAACTACATTTTAGAAAAAAATATAACTGTTTTCTTTCTGAAAGGATCCAACATGCATAATATTGCAGGATACTTGCCTGTATAGTGTCCCCCTTGCATGGTGCCATGATGATTGCAGACAGCGTACAGGTCATAGATATAGTCCTCAGGATCCCTTCCAAGACCATAAGGTCTCCTCCAGGGTGACCAGTGAGATGGCAGACTCCAGCTGCTCTGACTACGTTTAACAACATGAGGAGTCATGTCCAAGCCACTCAGGGGGAATTTAACCATGTTTTGAAGTTTCATCCTTCGGTCTCCTTCCTGTGTAACCAGAGAATAGCATGAGCTGCAGTGGCAGCAAGGTCACCATGCTTGGGGAAAACAAAAACCCAGGAAAGGAATGCATAGGGCAGAACAGCTGGGCCAGACAGGTGACACCCCAGCTGAGCAGCAGTCCTCCAGCATCGCTGCAGACATCCTTACCTGTCTAAACCTTTTGAGATGTATGATGAGAACATCAGGTAAGGTCCAGAGGCTGAGTGTGATGCTACCCTGCTGCAGCTGCTTGCAGTGTGGGCATCGCCATGCGTCATCTGGGGCAAGCTGCAAGGAAGAGGCATGAGTAGGTATCAGTTTTCAAATTTCAAGGCAGCTTTCACTATGCCACTGTTCCTCTGCTGCCCCAAGCCCGGGGCAGACATTGACTCCTGCACCCCATCTGCCTCCAGAACTTAGTGAGCTCATTGGAGGTGCAGGGGTTTCAATGCTGCTTCTCAAAACAATGTCAAGCAAAGAGACACGTGTGCCTCACGCAGGAGGCACTTCCCACTGGACAACAGAGTTCAGCTAGTGCTGTTGTGCACAGAAGCTATTTCAACCTTATAAACCGCAATCCCTTTAAAGTGGGGGAGAAGGAAAAACAAAGGCAAAAAGCAGGCAGGCTTGGCAGCCTGAGTAAAAGTATTCTCACAAGAAAACCAGCAACAAAGTTCAGAATCAGAACAGAAAGACAACAGGTGGTAGTTTGAATTCCATCTCTGACACCTCAGTGCCCTCTGAAAACCCTCCTCCTCCCTATGTCCCAATGGCACAGACTTATAAACTGCAGAGATTTTCAGTGTTCTCCAAGGAGAAAGTGTCTTTTCAAAGACACAAACACAACACGTGCTTCCCTCCACAGCCCAGTGGTCAGAAAATTCAGAAGCCACAGAGCTTTAAGCTGTCAAACAACTTCTCCCTCACCTCTGAAAGAAGTGACAAGAGAGGCTCCAAAATTATTAAAGCTCAATCGCAGGTCTGCAGCCCACCTCTAGTACCATACCTCTTTACAGCAGATCAGAGACCTCTGGCAAAGAAATGCAGACTGCTTACGTGTTCCAGGCATGGGCCAGAGCAAACCCCTCTCTAGTCTGCCCTGTTGCACACCATCTCTCCTGCCACTTCAACCTCCTCATACCACGAGCTGAGCTAGAGGAGGAGAGCCATCACGCTTCTGGAGAACTGAGCTCGGCAGTCACTGCACTGCCATTTGAGGGGGGTCCCACTCAGTGGGGGCTGCCTTGAGCTCACCCCAGCCCTGGTCAGACTTGGAAACACACAACTGCTCCAAGACAGAGCAGCAAATTCCCAAGAAGAAGCCACATTGTTCTAACCCTTTACAATGTATGCCAGAAAAAGACATTGCTATGTCACAGGAAGGATACTGCAGAACAGAGGAGTAAGTTCTCATATCAACATCTGGGGGGCAAAAAACCCAAAAAGGGTACCTCTCACAGCCTCCTTCTGACTGCAGAGAAACTCTGTTAGCAGGACTGGTAACTACTGCAGTGTTACAAATTTATTGTCCTCTCTCAACAAATCAGTGTTTGCAGAAAACAGCTACTCTGCTGAGTATGGGAGTTCAGGCAGCACATGGACCAGCCAGATCTTCCAAGTCCTGGCTGCTATACACTCTTGTCCCTACCTGTTCCTCTTTGGTGTACAGTTGGAAACACTGAGATAAAGTGCAGGTCTGAGGTTGATGATGAAGCTCTCTCTGCTGGCGGACGCTTTCAGAGTCTGGAATATACTCCTCTTCTGTATTCACAAACAAGCTGCATCAGGGAGACAACACATTTACCAGCATATCCACCCACTCCCCACGTTGCCGAGTGGCCGTTCTAAAAGTACAATTCACAGCAGCTCTAGCCTGGATTTGTACCATTACACGTGAGCAAGAGCTGACCAGCGAGAGATCCCACCAGAGATCCAACACAACTGAACACAGGGGTGAACAGCTTCCGTGGGCATCCACTCCAGTTTATCTCAGGGAGAAAAAGCTACTCACTGCTCACAAAGTTTTTCACACAAATATGATTTGTGGGGGAAGGAGCCACAAGCGAGATGCCTGCTCCGTAACACAAAACCCTGGCTACAGGGAAAAAGACTCCAACTCAGAGCAAGTCTCAGGCACCCTGCCCCAGTCTGTCACTGCGGTCAGGGGCCGGGCTATGGGGTGGAGTTTCTGAGGGGTCTCACATTTGCCGAAGGGTGCACAATTCCCACAAGCAAGTCACAAGCATCGGGCTCAAGGTGAACACACTTTAAGGCTTTCTACTTCTTACTTACTAATCTTTAGTTTCTTTGTCCCATTCCACCACTAATTTCACATGAGCAGTTCCCCCCTGTCCACATGACTTCAATGCCCTGGAGAGAGGAGCAGACGAAAGTTAGACCACCTTTCAATCTGAAGCCTATGTTACCTTTTACATGCATATAACTTGTCTCCACTAGCCCTTCATCCTTCCTCCAATCCACACAGCTCAAGTTTGCAAAGGAGTAAAAGGAATCCATATGGCAAAAAACACAACAAAGCTGGCAAACTGCATTTACCTAAGTATATTAGTTCTGTAAATAAATGTACACTTATTTACAGAACCGGCATCTACAAAAATTTCTAAAGAATACATCACTAAAAAATAAAACTTTAAAAACAGGGGGAGTAATACTTTCATTCAGTTCTCCATTTCTGAGGAGGACAGACTCCAGGTAGCATGACACACAACTGAGCAATCCTCAACACAACTTCCTGAGGACACCCAGTTGTGTCCTGGTTCCTCAGGACTGCAAAGCCCATTCCACACATCCACACCAAGACTGGATGGCTACATACTGAGTTCCCAGATGACAAACCTCTCGTCTCTCCTGGGAACGAGGACCAACTGACCTTTCCACTGTTGGATGGCAGAGGGGTCGCTCCTCCTGAGGTAGCAAGTACGTTATGCCCACAACACTGACCACTCGCAAGCTGAACGGGCAAACCTGCAACAAAGAGAACAGAAGGCATCTCAATAGCTAAAACCCAACTTACCTATGTGCAAACCTGCTCTCAGCACTGGCTGACGCATACTTTATCCTAGAATGCATGTTCTACATGAGAAAGCAAATGCACAAGATCTCAAATATGCCTACACCAAGCAGCTAACAGGGGTGAGGTACAGCAACTGAGGCTTTGTACCCAACAACCCCTCTGTGGTGACCAGAGAAGACACCCCTCTTTGCTCACTTTGCTCTCAGAGGGAGTTCTCATCAGAAACAGGCAGTCACTAAGCAAATGTTTCAGCTTTTCTTTTAGGCCAGCACCACCAACCAGTGGATTTCCAGTGCAGACAGCAGCACTAACCTGTCACATACTTCTTGGGGGTAAGGAAGGAAGTGAAGCATGGAATTTCTTCAGCCCATTAGTCTAAATTTACCTGGACCTTTCAGCAAACAGACAAAGCCACCAAAGAGGTGGAATACCAGACTTGGACATTATTGCACAAAGAAATATTGGGAAGCATCAATTCAGCAATATGCAGCATGTTTACCATTCCAAGTAACTGGCTTCCCCTTTAGTTCACATCACACAGAGCTGGAAGTCTCAAAACAGATGAACCATTTGCCTCACCTGCATGCAGGCTGCAGGCCGCAGGAAATACTGCATCTTCTCCAAAATTTCCTTCTGCAGAATATCCCAAGCAATTGTTTTTTCCAAATGCAACACAAAGGGCAAGCCAAACCTACAGGAAGGAGCAGCATTTGAGGGAACAATTAAAAGGTTATTCTGTTCAGCAATCAGATCCCCAAACTCTGACAGTGCTACTCTCCTCCTCACTGAGCACCTACGGAGCTCAGCATGCTTTGGATGAAACTCCCCAGAAACAAGGCATTTAAAAACTTGTTGCCAGAGGGAAGGCACTTAACTTTGAGGAAACACTGTTATTGTTGCCCATGCAGAGGGCCCTTTTTAATGGGCTACAGCCCTGCTCTGTGCTGAAACGGTTTGCTTCAGGCTGCAGAGCTTTGTAACCATCACCTGGCTGGGACAACTTTTTGTGAAACAAACTTCAGTGGCTGAGATAGTTCTCAGTCCGTGGCTGGTACAGATGCCTTTGCCACGATCCTTTCTCACTTCCCCCCACTCCATCTGCACTCCAATTAAAAGCTTCCACATGTCACAGGACCTGCTTAGACACGTTTTCTGCTCTCCTAAACCAGGTAGCTCTATAGAGATGTGGTCCATCCTTCCAACTAGTCTGCATTCAGCACTTTCCAGTAACATCAGACTATTTGAAGTTTACCCAATTTAGGAGTATTTTGCTGCATTTGTTAATGTTTCTTGGTCAACATGTTCTTTAGCACCTGATTAAAATTAGGAACACTTTAGCCTGAAGAAGAGAAGACTGAGAGGGGATCTCATCAATATCTAAAGGACAGGTGTCAAGAGGACGGGGCCAGACTCTTCGCAGTGGTGCCCAGGGACGGGACAAGGGGCAATGGGCACAAACTGGAACACAGGAAATTCCATCTCAACGTGAGGAAAAACACCCTTCTGAGGGTGGCAGAGCTCTGGAACAGGCTGCCCAGAGAGGCTGTGGAGTCTCCTTCTCTGGAAATATTCAATCCCCCCCTGGAAGCGTTCCTGTGCAACCTGCTCCAGGTGAACCTGCTTTGGCAGGGGGGTTGGACTAGATGATCTCCAGAGGTCCCTCTCAACCCCCACCATTCTGTGATTCTGTGAATGCAAGCTGTCACTTCTTGTGTTTTCACTACATGGTGAGTAAAACCCAGGTCAATTAAGGAAGCAGCCAAAAGAGTAACTAACTGCGAAGCTGCAAGTCACCTTTTGCTCTGCTGTCCAGTGCACGCCCTGTTACACACCAGCAAGACAATCTTGTCATTTGCTGCTGGTTTAGTAGAGGACTGTTCCAGTTTTCCAGACTTCACTGCTCCTTGAGAGTAAGATATTGTTCGGGAGTGCTCAGTGCCACATTTCAAGTTATTCAGGTTATTGTTCACATGTATTCCTGAAAAGTTAGGAGAAAGGGAACATTTTGTTACATCATCTGCCTTCAGTGCCCTGAAGAAACCCTCCTTTGGTTGCAGAAGAGCAGGTCAATATGGAATCAACACCATTTTTATTACTTGCATGAAGGCTTCAAAGAGCAATTACTTTTCACAGTGAATAGTTCTTTACAGGAAAAAATTATATGCAAGCGCTCACCTAACTGATTTTTCACAGTAATTTGTACAAGCGCTCATAGCTTTGTCTGCCCACAAGAAAAGCTAAAGTGACAGAAACCATACTTGTTACTTCCAATAATAAAATTTGCCTTTGATTATGCTCTGTCTACCCAGAATGCAATTGTTCCCTTTCACTGAGGGAGATGCAGAGAAGCTGAGGGTTTTGAGCTTTGAAAGAGAAAGCGTTTGTTCATTCCTTAGACTGTTTATTCATCACTGGCAATCTGATTTTAAATAACACTATTTCAGTGGCTTCATCTGCTCCCTAGCAGGTCTTTAAATTAAGCCTGACAACAGATTTCACGTTAAGCAAGCCTGGTCTGCAGAATCAGCCTCGGGAAGAGGAAGAAAGGAGTGTACATTGCTTCTTGATAACCTCCCAGCTGACAATACCATTAAGTCTGCTGGAATAAGTCTGGACAAAGCCAGAGTTGAAATCAATACACTAAAACATAAACTACTTGTGGGACTTCTATTTTCAAGTATATCCTTTTTCAAAACAAGCCTAGTCACCCGAGATGGGCATTAAGAGTTATCGACTCACCTCTCTGACTAAGGATACCCTCAGGCCTAAATATCTCTGGAGTCTCAAAGGCAAATATACAGTCGCTTTCATGAATGGTGTCCAGGTCATCAGTGTCGCAGAAGGAACGATGAAACCCATCATAGTACATCTCTGTCAGCACGATCTAGAGCCAGCAGAAGCAAACCAGAACCCATTAAACCACTTGTGCCTGATCCAGCTGAGCTGCCCCATCTCTCAACTTGGCTTTCTTGCCACAGGATGGTGTTCCTCAAAACATTCTGGCATTGGCCAGGAGCAAGGAACAGGGAAAATGACTGCCATAAAAAAGAAGCTGGGGTAAAGGCAGCACATGGGTTTTGTGCGATCCAACAGCTTTTCTGAAGTTCTTCCTACTCATAGGTGCCCAATGGTTCCCTCACTGCCAGCAAGCACTAACTGCTGTGTGATCAGGCAGGCCTGCACACTCCATCAACAGCTATCCCAATGTCACTAGGTTTCAAAAAGCCAATGTACAGGGAAAAGCATGATCCAGATGACCACTACCCTGCTTCCCCCATTCAATCATGGGCAGCAAATTTCAATTCCTATATACCCAACATGGGATGAAAGCTTCTGCACTCCCTCCCTGCTGAAGGCAGGGCACGCGGGTGACGAGACCAGCCCGTTACCTGCTCTGTGGGTATCTTGGTCTCCGATGAAACAGCCTCCCGCAGCCTGGCCACCGTTCCGGAGATGGGCACTGCCACCCCAATCCGCATGCAGTGAGAGCACTTCCCCTGGTACACCACGGTGACGTAGAGCGGCCTGCAGAGAGCATGGGAGGCACTGCTGGGGTTGGGCAGAGCCCTGCTTGGCAGAACCTTGAACAGAGTCAGCCCAACCTGGGTGCATCCAGCCTGCCCATAAGCTACAGGGCCCTTCCGGCAGTCTGGATCCACCTCACACCAGTTACGCTCAGCCACAGCCACGCGAGTATGTTTGATCTGCAAAGACTCCTTTCTTACTACATGGACTGGTGTTACTTGCTCCCAACAAGCAGAATGTCTTCTCAAAAGAGCCCCACAAAGTTAAAAATAAAACTCTCTATGACAAGGCAATCATAACTTTCCAACAAGGATCCTGTAATGCAGCTTAGGACAGTCTGAGGCAACACCTTAAAGCACTCTGAGAGCTGCTGCCGGGAACAGCAGCTCCAGGTTGCCTCTCAACACTCAATCCTGCCTCCACCAGCAGCCAGAAGTACTACCTCGGGAAGGGAGGAGTGGGCAGCTTGGCCAACCAAGGACCCTTCCCTGGAAAGCCCACTCAGCCTCCACTCGGCAGCGCAGCAGGGACTTCCAAACTAAATGTGACAGTTGTATTTAGTACGTCCTTTTGTTACTTTTTTCCATTACTTCTTGAACCCATAACAAGTTTTCTGCATCCAAAACATCAGGTGAAGGAGTTGCTTATTTATACAACGGGTAGTTTTGCTGTGCACCTTGATCTTTGCTCTAAACTTTTTATCTGGATTTTTATTTCTGCCTGGGGCTTTCTTCTTTATCGGCAACAGCTGTCTTTCAAAAAAAGCAAAACATTTTGCAGGAAAGCTTTTAACTTTACTTTTTGAAATTGGAGTGATCAGTGAGAATCTGCTAAAGAAAGTCTAAAAAAAGGTTAAAAAAAAAGCGTTTCATCCTTTTCCCCTTTCTAATTTTAAAATGCTATAAATTAAGTCAAAAGCAAAATATTTTGGTTACCTGAATCAAACATATTTTTTTCCTCCCAAAAATTAATTCTATAGGAAGTTAAGGGTGGGGGTGGAGGGCCATTCTGAAACAAGTAAAAGGCTCCATTTTCCAATTTACCTGCAAAGCAAAAAAAATTAAGCCCCATATGGTCCTATCTATCTTTTTTAAAGACTTACCGTAGAGATTTTGCTGACATCTCTCTTCCTTCTGTAGCAAATTAAACAACACTATATGCATGGGAAACAGCCAACGTTGAGTTCAAGACAGTTACATACCGTGTATGAGGCAAAGGAATCGGCAGAGAGATGCAGAGAAAAGGGTCAAAGGTGTTACTCTGCTTCTGGCAATGAGGGCACGTCAGAGAGGACCTATTACAAATATCAATAATAGGACAGACTTACCTAACTTGATCAGGAATGGTTAAATCATCAAATCACAAATAACAGCCTTTGCATGTCAACCTGGCTGCCCCCTTCTACTTTTCTTTCTCCATACAGAGCAGCTTTGAACAGAGGCTGTATAGACATAGCTGCTCTAAATGCTAGACTCCTGATTTCTAGATCCTTTTAAAGTAATTAGTCTCAAAGTTCATTACAGGGCATGCCAGGAAAAGGCTTCACTCCGCTCACTGCAGTTGGCTTTTAATAAACATCACTGCAAAATTAATAATTCACCAAGAGTAGCTCCAACATGGAACACCTGGAAGGGTTTTCTCTTAGAGGAGAGGTGAAGTGATGGGAAAGAGATGGCGACAGTCAGCACTGCAGGCGTACAGATCTCTCTTACTCAGAAGGGGAAAACTCCAGACAACACATCTCTCACATTCAGAATCAACCTGCACCTTACACTGGCTTTGTGTTTTATACCAGGCTTTAGGTTTCTCCCTTGCAAAGAAAGCCTTGGCAAACACTGGGGAGAAAGCCCAGCAATTAAAATTCTTATAGCAGCACAGATACAAGCCATCGAGGAGCACTGGAAATTAGGCTGTTTTCTTTCTGAAATTAGAAAGCTCACTTCCCAGGAAGTATGGGAAACTCATGGGAAAGCCCCAAAGGCACAGCAAAAGACTCAGCTCAGAATTCCCATGTGCCACAGAACAGGAACTCTGCAAGATGCCTGGGATCCATAACTCCGCAGGAGCCTCCAGGCACCTCCAGGTCTGGCTACAGGCTCTTGCCTCTGAACAGCCAGGGTAATCAGCACTGAGCTGTCTGGAGTCTTTACTCCGCTGAGCACTGACTTGCTTTCAGGATGAGTCAGGGCAGGTGAAGAGGTGGCATATAGTGTAGATTTTCACAGAGTATACCAAATTTGAAGTAGTGAAATTTTTTATCTCCTCTGGAGCAAGATCTTAGTTCAGATTTCATTCAGAAGGAATTCATAAACAGCTGTTAACACAGTGACACCAGTCTCAACTGTACTGGGAGCTAGCGTCAGGGTAAAATTATACTGGGGTTACCAATACATGCAATAACACCTCAAAATTGACAAAATATACCTGTACTGGGCTTGAAAGAGTTCCTGTACAAAAGTACTACTGATTGGAAAGGCTGGTCCCTCGAGCAGCACATCATCCTCCAGTGGTGGCTAAAAGAGAAGAATAAACCCTAGAAGCACACCCAGGCATGGAGGTGCACCACAGATGACTCCAGTATTCCCAGTTGAATTTGTGCCCTCCTTGCCCAAAACCACCAGAAAAAGGTCGTAGGGTTTTTACATAATAAAGTGGTTATGCAGGAATGTGAGGTAGCTCGGGCAGCCCAGGGAAAGGCAGGGATCTCCCAGCAGACGATGTGTCTGGCGGTCCCTCCCCTGTAACGCCTCCCAGCTCTCGCAGAGCAGTACGTGACCATTCACAAACGATTGTACTGGGGAACGCTTGCCAGGGATTAGAGAAACAGCCAGTTACGTTCACGGGGCCAGAAACAAACAGTATTTTAACCCAAGCTTTTATTGCATATAAACTATCAGAGTTGAGAAGCCAACAGAGAGATCTAATTTGAAAAGAAAGACTGCATGCAAAGCTACTGCTACCCTCCCATGCTGGCTCCCAGCAAAATCCCTTACCTTGAGTGGAGGCATGCCGCTGTAATTCACTACATTGTTCAGATCTTCATGGACTCTGTCTAGCAGCCAAAGCAGGAACTCCTGCGCATCGTGCTGGGCATTCCCACGGTACTGCATAGCATTCTTGGACACAATGTTCTGCAGAAAGACAGAGACTGTGTGCAGCAAAAGCACGAGAATCAAGCCCTTTACCAAGCCCTCACAATCAGATGGGGGAGTTGACAATGCACTCAAAACCAGGGACTGCCAACAGCTCTGAATGGGGCACTGCCTTCCCATACGACCTGGGGACAGGCCAGGACATACCATCGTGCGCGGGACCCTACGCACATCCTGAGTCAGAGAATAAGCTGATGCCTTGCTGGGCAGAGAAACCACCACCCGTGCTCAGAACCAGAGGGGTTATGGCAGTGGTTATGGAAGAACTGCATCATCACTTAAACAGAAATGTTTACAGCAATCTTGGGACTCATCAGAGGAGACGAGCACCAAAACAATCAACCTATGATACTTTCACATAAGTCAAGAGCAAGGCAAGCTCACTTCAATCCACCAACAACGACAGGCAGTATTTCCCACGCTAACACAGAGCAAGTGGTATTTTTAAATAATACCTGTCCGTGTACCACAGGGTCTGAAACTGTTCAATTCCCAAAACCTATTTATTTAAGCTGAAGCAAAACAAGTATTTAGTCTCCTAATGTCCACCCACGCTGTCTAGCTCATTCTTGCTTTGGTACGGTAACAGATTTCCTAAAACCTAAATGCAGATGCTCAATGCTAATATAGGTACACAATTCCAGCAACCAGCCCAGATCACTACATTGAAACCGCAGATGCCTCTACAAACTGATCATCCCAATAACATGCAGATGGGCCAAACTCACTTTGCATCAGACGCACTCTTAAGCACATCAGCAGTACAGTCACCATGTAATTTTCTCCACTAGGTATCAAGTGTCCACTATGCACAACTTGTTCTTTCTACATACCATCTTCTGTTGTTTTCTACCCAAAACAGAAACCTTGCTTAGGACAGACCACTGAGCAGGAGGAAAAGTGCAGTTTGCACTGGCATTGTACACAGTTATGAACGTGTGTCCCAGCCAGGCAGGTGCTGCTTTTCCTTTAGCTGGAGCAAGCACAAGGAACTAAGTGTCACAGAGTGACTAATGCCAGCGCAGTGCAGCACCCAACGGGTGCTACTGGGCCAGTGAACTCCAAACAAGAGAGGACTCAGGCAGTCTCAGGTGTGAAGTGCACAACCAGCACTACTTTAGATACACACTAAGAGCCTGGGGAATGCATCTAATTTTCTCTTGAATTTCCAGAAAAGCTGTCTCAGAAGGACATCAGCACACTCAAGGGATTTCCTCAAACTTGTTTTTCTTCCGGACACAAATGGCAAGCGCTCGGAGCTCACCAGCAACCAAAATCTGCTCTTTGCAGATTTATCCTTGCCCTGCAGACAGCTTTCATAACACTGAAGTTCGCACTGAGCCCTCCAGCCAGGCCACAGGCACCCCCTCCTCAGGATGTCCCCTTCTCCTTGAAAAGCCAACGGGAGTCCACACCAGGGTTTACTCAGGCAAGGTTGTTCCTCACTAACAACCAACATCAGGAAACACTTTCTCTCCTCCAGCTCTCTGATTTCACTTTTACCTCCATACCAAAACCCAAATGGCCAGCCAGTACTCATCACTGTGCACTGGAGGACATGGCACAGGCTCTGGAGGATAGCAGCCAGGCACCAGCATCTGCATTCAGCAGGAATAGTCTCTGGAGTAACATGCTGTGGTGGGGTGACCCCAGCAGCCGAGCCAGGGTTCCTTCCTGAGCAGCAGACACCACCACTGCTGTAGAAAAGCCAGCATGTTCTACTTTTCCAAGGAGGCACCAGGCTACAGCCAGGAGAGCCAGCCTGCTCAAGAAACAGGCAGGACATTCAGCTTACACACGGTCATGGGTCAGCCACCCCCATGGTCCCACTCCACACATTTTAACCACAAAGTCAATACCAGGCTTTTCTCTGTGAGAAACAGGCTCATAGCAAAACTCGCGTCAGTCGCACCGCAATTCCCCAACCTGCCCGTGCTGCACACTACCAGGAAAACCAATCCTGGTTGGGATATGCCATGTTAGCAATGCTGCACCTACGTCCGTCAGTACTCCTGTGAAGAGACAGAAAGTACTTACATGGGACTCAGCTTGTTTGAGCAGTGTCCCCAAAAAGGGGCAGTGGCACCATCAGAGACCAGACTGTACCTGCTGGGCAAGAACCAGGCAGGAAGGCTGCGGGAGACCAGCCGCCCCAAACGGGGCTGGGCAGGCTGCACACTCGCACAGTACCAGAGCTCCTCCGTTCCCCTAATCAGACTTGGCAGGGGATTTGAGAAATGAGGTTGGGCTGCACGCTTTATCCCTCTAGAAAATGGGGTCACCAGAAGGGGGGTGGGGTGATGAAAAAGACAGGAAAGGACTGATAAACATATACTCTCTATCCTCTATAATCTGTCTACCTGCCTCAAGGCAGCAAAATAAGAGAAAACAGAAATAATCTGCTCTCGTTACAAATGCGCAAGCCCTTCTGACAACAGATTTACTGCCCTTGTCTGCACAGGGACCAGCACCCTCCCACATAAAATATGTAAACACAGTTTTAAACAAGCGCGTGGCCCACGGTAAATGCTCACCTCCGCACCGCACCGGTACCAGCCCAGCACACCCCTCCTCTGCCCTCAACATGATGTGAGCTTGGGACGCTGCTGCAAGCCAGTTCACAGGGGAGCAGTCTGCAGGGACTCGAAGAGAAGAGGGGACTAAACAGTCTTCTCTCTGTTCCTAGTTCCCTTCAAGCAAAACAAGATCCACTGGCAGGAAAGCAGTGACAAAACATAATCTAAAAAAATGACCTTAAGCCTCTTCGGGTGTCAGCCTGATACCTCATGCCCTCCTTCAGCAGCAAGCCTAGAGAATTATTTGTGTTGCACCAATTTATGAAATGTAACACTAACCCGTGAAAATACAGCCAACATACTTGCAGACCCTGGTCTGGTGCCTAAACACTTGACATTCACCCAGCAGACATCAGGAGAAGATGGCAACAACCCAGAGAAGCCTAGTTTAGCTGTGCTAGAAACACACCGCCCCGAGTCACACCTAAGGAGACAACCTTGTCATTCCACCAGCTGACACCGACTAGCCTACACCACAGACACTCTCATAACCACATCTCTCCTTTGCATCACTAAAAATCCTTCAGCTCAATACCATGGCACACCCCACTCCCACTAACTTTACTACAATTCCCACTCTTACACTTGTCCCCGTTAGATTTACAGAATGCTAGTTTCTGGATCAGAGCAGCATGTATTCCTTTATTTTTAAGAAAGCTCCAGGCTGATCCCTCTTAGGGTGCTCACAAGGTACCTCCTCACTGCAGGATATCAGCAGGGCGCAGCAGCAGGTCTGGAGGAGCACTGTTCTGCAGACCCAGGTCCTGCCTTGAGCAGGGGTGTTGGAGCCGGTCACCCTCTCACGCCCATGACACCACGACTTGAGTCCATGATCCCAGGTAACAGTTGGCTGTAGCTGACAGGACTTAGTTGGTCACCTAGAACCAGGAAAAATTAATATTCCAAAATATCCAAAACATCCGCAGCAAGGAGAGAAGGCTGATATTCACAGCAGCGTGTTTAGCTGAACACACCCAAAGGTGTAGAGAAGAATTTAAGACATACACGTATAGGCTTCCTTTCAAACATTATCTTCGTATATTCGAAGATGAGACCCTTTATAGACA
>VZSF01004113.1:0-52266 GCA_013398295.1 Chionis minor
CGGCGGCGGCGGCGGGACCCAGGGGCAGCGGACGGGCCGGACACCTGTCCGACCATCTTCTCGCCGCCGGGTCACGGTGGGCGCAGTGGGGTCTCCCCCACACCCGCTCCCCCCCGTGTGCGTGACCCTCGGCCTCCTCACGCAGCCGGCGGCGGGGGAAGGCTTTTCCCGGGTGGGGGCTTTGAGCTGCAGGGAAGGTGGGGTCCGCAACGAGGCGTTGACCAAGATGTTCCTATAAGAGCGGCTGAGGGAGCTGGGGTGGTTTCGCGGGGAGAAGAGGAGGCTGAGGGGAGACCTTGTCGCTCTCTACAGCTACCTGACAGGAGGGTGTAGCCAGGTGGGGGTCGGTCTCTTCTCCCAAGTAACAAGCCACAGGACAAGTGGAAATGGCCTCAAGTTGTGCCAGGGGAGGTTTAGATTGGATATTAGGAAAAGTTTCTTCACAGAAAAGGTTGTCAAGCATTAGAACAGGCTGCCCAGGGCAGTGGTGGAATGGCCATCCCAGGGGGTATTTGAAAGACGTATAGACGTGGTGCTGAGGGACATGGTTCAGTGGTGGCTTTGGCAGTGGTAGGCTGGTGATTGGACTCGATGATCTTAAAGGTCCATTCCAACCTAGATGATTCTATGATTCTATGTCTGACCTGCCTGGTCAAACACCCAAAATAAATAAATGGTGTAGGCTTGCCAGTGCAGCCCGAGTCCTGCCCAAGGGAATGTGTCTGTGGCCCTGAGCCGGCTTGCAGGAGGGTTCCTGCTGGCCAGGAGCACAGGTTGCTCTCTGACCCATGGCCTTGACAGATGGAGAGGCTCTGTCAGCATTGGGAGTGGGGGGAAAGAAGAGACAGCAAACACCTTCTGAATGCATTGTGGAAGTTTCTAAACATTTTCAGACTCACAGTGGGGTTTCACTGTAATTAAGCTTCTCTGGGACATTTAAGTTTGTGGTGCCACCTTCACCTTGACACCTTCAAGGAGGGCTGGGGAATATTTCTGGAAGGTGGAAGGAACCAGATGTCTGTATCTCATCCTCAAAGGAGCAGTGGCTGGTGGAGGAGTGGTGGACAGCCTTCTTCACCCAAAGTCTCCCGTAATAAAAGGTTCCTGTGAACAAGAGCCATTCCACATATTTTGGAGGGTCAACAGGAGGTGAGCTCTGAAAATCCTTGACAGGCAGATAGATGACAGGCTGTGGGGTGAGGGTGGAGTGGGTGAGCCCCTGGTTCCTGGGGTGACTTGGCAAAGTTGCTGTCAGATTTTGTCCCTCCTACAGCTGGAGGGTGTCTCAGCCAGCAGCCCTTACGTTGATGCAGTCTTCCTGTGGGCTTGCAGGAGCAAATGCAGACGCTTAGGAGCCATACAAGAGTGCAAACCTGCCTTTGTCCCGTAGACCACTTAAAGTGACTCGGGCATGGTGCCCTGGGGATGATGGAGCAGAGCAGTGCAAAACAGGAGAGGACAATAAACTGAGAAGAGGGGAGCAGGAGTTGTTTCTGATTGTCTAAGTGTGTCTTTGAATTAACAGCACCAAATCTTCATCATCCTAAGGAAGATCCTCCTCTTCTTCCCTTGGTGAACCATATGTCCCTGAAGCATAAACAAGAGGAAACCCAGAGCTCAGGGCCCTAGCACAACTCATGGCTGCGTCCGTGCGAATTCTGTCTAGTTATCTGTCTGGCTGGTGTTGAAAAGCGCAAAGTATCTTGTTTTCCAAAGAAGCTAAATGGGAAGCTCTGCTCTAGATATGGATTTAATCTCCAGTTGGACCAGTGGTTCGTCCATTGGACAGCTTTCAAACCATGTCCATGATGCAGAACGTTCAGTCTCCAACCAACCAGATTAAAATTGGTCTAAAGTAGATCATAGAAGCATAGAATGGTTTAGGTTGGAAGGGACCTTAAAGATCATCTAGTGCCAACCCCCCTGCCGTGGGCAAGGACACCTCCCACTAGACCAGGTTGCTCAAGGCCTCATCCAACTTTCCAGCCTGGCCTTGAACACTTCCAGGGATGGGGCCTCCACAACTTCCCTGGACAACCTATTCCAGTGCCTCAGCACCCTCATGGTGAAAATTTTCTTCCTGAGAACTAATCTTCAATGATGCAGGGGTCTTTGCACCAGCTGCCTTGTTTTACTTTTCATTTGCATTGAGCTGCATTACCTGCCAATTTAGACATAGCCTGTGTGTATGCTTATGTGTGAGTCCTAGAAAATCTGTGTAGTAGGTCCCTTTCTTTGAAGCAAGTCTCATGGCTATTGAAGACAAGGCTGGATATATTTCAAAGTGTTAATTTGGTATTAAATGCTGTTGTCCTGAGACTGCATTTTGTTTTGGGTAACTGTTTTGCCAGTGACTAATTTCTTCCTGATAGGACTAGATTTTAGTGGGAATGAGGTCATTCCTCCTTGCCATAGGTCTGAGAACAACTCATAGCTGGAAATATGGAAGAACATTGTTTACAAATCTGTATTTTTACATATTTTCTCAGTAAAGTGTCCCTATTTTGTTTCAGTTTAGAGGAATTAATTTTTTTTTTTAGGGGAAAGAAACATTTAGTCAGGGAAGCTCCAAAGCCACTTGTAAATATATGATTTTAACTTGCCATTTGAAATTTTAAGGTGAGCTGATGTTTGAGGACTACCTCCTCTCGTTCCTGGCAAAAACAAGGCACCACAATATTAAAGCTTCCTGAATCAAAACATTTGAACACTGAGCACGTGGATCACAGTACTAATTGTAAAGTATACGTAGTGATTAATTACTTTGTCACAAAATTATATTCAGTCCTGGCCATACTGAGGCACCCAGGTAGTTTAATGGAGTATGAGAGAAGCATATCCATTTTGGGGTTTGTTGTGTGTTAAGGTAGTTGATACTTTTTAACTCCAGTAGATTATGAATTGGGCCCCTTACATCTGTAATTAATTTCCATCTGATCGGTCGCTTGAGAGCTCTGATTAACTTTTTATCTTCCTGCTGCCCAAAGCAATAGTACAGGGGTTTTTTTAAGAGTAGTTTACATTTTACTTCCTAACGTGTACTGGAATGTCGTGGGCAAATGTTAACTGATGCTCTCTTGAGTTCCATATATTAAAATCATTAAACTTACCTAGTAAACTGTTAGGCTATGTTTTAGGTTTGTCTGTCTGCTTCCCATTCACATCTTCTGTTTATGGGATGAATGTAGCTCTTATGTGCTTCTCTTTCAGCCCAGGTCATATTTACTCCTCGAATTCATTACAGAAACAAAATTGTGTTTGGAACCAAAGAACAAGGATGGTTTCTCACATCTTGAAGTCAGTAGTTTGCTCAGCTGAAGGGCTGAGGAAATGGGTCATTTTAGCTGTCTTGGGCAAAAAGCAATGATTAGTAATCATTTCCTTTCTAGCATATTTTCTGTTACACTACATTTCTTACTCATATACCAAACACTGTCTGTTTGTTTAATGGAATGAAAAAGACACAGAGAGGACAGCAGGAAATAATTAGACACTAATCTGTCTGCTTTTGATAGAAAAATGATCTGGTCCAAAAGTCTCTCAAATGGAGGCATCTCACTGGAGAGGTCCATATGAATCAAGTACAGCGCTGTAATGTGTTACAGTATAAACAATGAAATGTATCACAGAATCACAGAATGGCAGGGGCTGGAAGGGACCTCTGGAGATCAGCTAGTCCAACCCCTCTGCCAGAGCAGGTTCACCTACAGCAGGTTGGACAGGATCACATCCAGGCGGGTTTTGAATGTCTCCAGAGAAGGAGACTCCACAACCCCTCTGGGCAGCCTCTTCCAGTGCTCCATCACCCTCAAAGTAAAGAAGTTTTTCCTCACGTTCAGATGAAATTTCCTGTGTTCCAGCTTGTGCCTGTTGCCCCTTGTCCTATTGCTGGGCACCACTGAAAAGAGTCTGGCACATTCCGCTTGACACCTGCCCTTTAGATATTTATAAGCATAGGTAAGATCTCTTCTCAGTCATCTTTTCTCCAGGCTAAACAGACCCAGGCCTCTCAGCCTTTCCTCATAAGAGAGATGCTCCAGTCTCTTGATCATCACTGTAGCCCTCAGCTGGACTCTCTCCAGTAGTCTTTTTGAACTAGGGAGCCCAGAACTGGGCACGGTACTCCAGTATCAGAAACCTCCCTTTGTGCCTGGTAGCAAAATGTGTCTGTAATTGCTGCTTAAGCAACAGGGTCGAAGTCTGAAGGTGTCCCCAGCAGCAGATTGTATCAGGGCAGGGCACGTTAGCTATACTTGCAGAGTCAGAAATCCAACGTGCAGATGAGCACATGAGCTGTAACGTGTTGGAGTCCCAGTCCTTTCCTGAAAGGAAAGCAGGCGCCTCACCACAACTACAAGATAAGAATCTTGAGAGGACCCTGCTATGGTATTGCCTTGCTTTAGAAAGATGCCTCTGTTTCCTTGTTAAGGTTGCTGCTAATTACCTACCAGAGAAAATGTGTAGTTTTTTTCTTTTTCTTTTTTTTTTTTTTTTTCCTTTCTTAAATCACTGTGCTCGGTCTTTTCATCCCCAGTTGGCTATTTAGCTGTCACCCCTGCTTTTTGGAGCTACTGGCTGTCTTCCAAACCTTATCTTTTACCTAGGAAATTTTTTTTTCCTTACAGTCTAGCAATTGAGAAACACTCATTGTATAAAGAATTCAAACCAGCAGATAACAAAATTTGTGAGCCAGTCACTCCAGAGGAGGACAGGTGAGCTGGGTTTCCCAGCCTACAGGATGGCCAATGATTCTGGTCTCTGCACGGCCTTGGGCTGGGAGAGAGCAAATGATGACTGTCTTTTTCTGTCCGCTGTCTGACACAGTGGAAGGACATCTCCAGTCATATTCTGCTTCTATCTTGAGTTATTCCTCCCACTGCAAGAGCTGCCTCTTGCAGTCACACCTTTTAAGTTGAAACTAAGTTGGATGCATATTTCCGTCTCTCTATACAACGATAATTAAAACAATAAGATTGTCATTTGAAAATGTTGTCAAACTATGACTGAATGTTACTGCAGGAATTCTCAGAACGTGGGTCTTGTGCACTTGGTGGAAAAATACACATTCATATTTAGTATTGAGGAATACAAAACAAAAATCCTCTACCCGCTAACTTTTCTAGGGGACAGGCTAGACACAAAGCTCGGTTGTAAGGAATCTTCATGACCCAGGTGAAGGTCCCCTTCTTTCCCTGGGACCACATTTCTGCAGAACGCCTGTTCCATGGGCCTAGGAAAAAAGTACACTCAGCCTCTTCTTTTCCTGCAGAGCAAAGGTGAGCCGTATACACAACATTTTCTCTTCCTAGCCATAAACTGAGCCTATCTCACTGCAATTACTGCAAGTTCTGCAGAAAGCCTTCATCTCAAAGGGCTGGTGGAACTCTCCTTGTCCTACTCCTCACACATCAGCCTTAGGATCCAGGGGCACAATGCTCTTGGGCTCCGTGCCTGGCCACGGCTTCTAGGCTACTGCGCTCCATCACTGGGAAGACTACAGAAATGCTGCCGGAGAAGTCTGTGTGTTTATATAACGTTTTATTCTGCGAATGGAATTGGAAAGATCAGAAAACAGCCAAAGGGATGGGGGTTGTCAGTCAGACAAGTGTCCCTACTAATCCAATTCCAATTTAGCTACAGCTCCGTGTGAAGAATAGAAATGGTCTTTGCAGTCAACTTATGTCCCCTCCCTGAGGCTGGTCTGCTCTGGCCGCAGCTGGCTTGTCGAGTTAGATGATAAGGACGGAGCCCCTGCAGGAAGCCCCAGTCTTTCTCTTTTTGGCTGACACAGGAGCGCTGGCAGCTCCAGGCAAAACTGCTTCCCAGCTGATGAAGCAGGAGAAGCTTCCTATTAACGCTTCATACACCAAGATAAAAAGAATGTGGGATTTCAGTGGCACAGGGAGACCCGGGTCAGTCAGAAGTGCCTGACTCATTTTTCACATGAGAATCAAAGTGCTGTCTCTGGTCACCTGCAGCAGGGGACCAGTCCAGAACACGTCTTCTGCCACAGGCCATCCGAGAGCGTTGTGGGCTCTTTTACCCCCGTCTTCACAACGGTGTCTGCTCCACCGCTCGCTCAAGCTCATGGCCTGGGGTAATCCTAGCTGAATGCATGATCTGTGGTCCTGGAATTAATAGCCTGATTTGTCTTTTGGGCTTGTGTTTTGAGTCCAAGACTGTTTCTTCTTCTTTTGAGGCGAGGTGGGGGATGTGTCTGCAGCAGCTCGGAAAGGAGGGAGTTGGTGGGAGCAGCTGGTCTCAAGCTGCTGGCAGGGAGACGTGGTGATGCCCAACTGCAGCTCCACTCGCTAAGGCCATGCTGAGCTGTTTCTCAGCGGATCGATCCCAACAGCTCCTTCCTCCGTGCTGGAGTTGCGTAAACCTGAGTGTGGCATTGCAGGAGGCTTAACTGGACCGGGCTCTGCCCGAGGTAAAAGATCTCTCTCTTCCCAGTGCTCCCAGTGCTTCTAGCGTGGCAGCTGCCATCCTGAGGGACTTCAGTGCTTATGAACCTTGTGTGCTGCAGAGGGGGTTTCAGTTGTCCTCGCATCAGGCCTGAGGCTACGCCATTGTTTCATGATCAGAGGGAGAGAAGCTTACTCCTCATCAAAGCAAACATATACAAATGTTGCATTTCCTCATCGTGGGAGAAATTAAGTCGTTAAACACAGGGGGTTTTTTGGTGTTTCGTGTAGGGTTTTACCCCCTGTAATTTCTAAATTTCAGTTTATGAGTGATTATAACATATGCATTCAAACATCTCGAAATAAATGCAAGTAATAATATAAAATATCTTCCAAAATTTATTTCTAGCTAAGAAATTAAAATGCATTTATGTTCTTAATAAGCTTAGATTTGCATGGAATTCAGAATTCATTTTTTATGTACATTTGGCATCTTTGCTCCAAGCATTAGGACATATTTGGATGTTCTGCAGCCTGTTTGCTTCTCACTAAAACATCTACATGTAATATCACTTGCTGTGCTATATATGAAATGTAATAAGCACACAACCTTACCATCTAAGGTGACAAAGGTCAATCTTTATGGCTTTGTGTATCGCTAAAACAGCAATCAATATGAGACTTTAGCTGCCTGCAGAGATAATTGGTGTGGTTGAACACCATTTAAGCAAAACTTCTAGGAGGTGGTGCTGAATGTGTTCCAAACTCTCATGTTCTATGTCCTTTTATGATGGTGAGCTCAGTATTTAGATTAATTGCTGAGAATATGTTTAAATGTTTCAGAAATACGCATTTATGAGCTTGCGATAATTCATCCTCTTCAGTTTTCTTTAGAAGGTGGTCAGTCTATCCTAAATATCTGCCTTGCCAAATACAACTTCTGTGTTACTGCAGCAATCATAAAAATAGCCTCTGTACAGCACCTACAGTAATGAGAAATCTAATGTATTTGTGGAAAGATAGTAATATGCAAATGCATAGGCTTTATTTATTAGTGCTTGTATGACTGAAAATACTATAGTATATGCATGCCTAAAGCCAGTACTCCCAGAGTACTCTAGAAGTTAAAAGCAGTAGTAAGTTTTATATTTAAAATGTACAGTACTGCACTTTCACATCTTAAGACACTGCTACTGTCTGGCCATCTAACTATAATATTTGATAAAATTCGCATATTTTAGAGAAATGAGATTTTGTTCCTAACTTCTTTTTAGAGCTTTCAAGAAGTATTTGCTTTTTGGAATGAGCATTCTGAACTTTTATGATATGGATGTTATTCAAGAGGATACAAGGAAATGTTTAGATGCAAGGGCAGCCAATTAACGAAACTATACAAAACCACTTTTCAACACTGTCATTGCCCTTGCTGCCTGCCAGACCCAAAGTGCTTTAGAAATCTGAGTTGCCCTGGTGATCTATGCTGCAATACCAGAATTACCAAGGGCAATAAATACCCCTATTTTACATATGAGCAAACCAGAGGGAAATGAACGGCTAGTGCAGATTAGGCAGGGGGACATGTATCGCAGACCTGCAACTCACCCTTTGGCGTCTTCTGATTTATTCAAGTTTTTCTGGTGAATCTAAATGAAGAAAAAAAGAAAAAAAAATAGTTCACAGACGGAGTCTAATTTGCCTAGTTAGTGTATAAGTATTTAGCGAACAATCAGAACTTTAAAGCCAAGTATGGTCTGTTATTTGTGTGTGGATAATGTCCTTATCCAAGGTCTCAGACATTTATAGTTCTTTTATAGATAAAGTTGTATTGTTGTCTTCTCTTACAAAGGACTAAAAGAAGAAAAAAAGAGCCAGCTTCTTCTGAAACTGGAAAGTATTTGCTCCAAGGCCTGGATATTCTGGATTCTTAAAAAAAAAAAAAAAAAAACCAAACCAGCCTATGTAATTGATAGAAGACTGTAAGCTGCTCTCATAGCCTAATTAGTATCATACATCACTTTTCAAAATGCTTAACCCCTGAAGAAGGGATTGGCCCTTGATCATCTCTCTCTGTCCCTGCAAGATGTTCATCTCTTCTAATAAGGGAAAGATAGATACTGGATAATTCACAGAATCATAGAATGGTTTAGGCTGGAAGAGACCTTAAAGATCAGCTAGTTCCAACCACCCTGCCATGGTCAGGGACACCTCCCACTAGACCTGGTTAATCAAAGCCTCATCTAACCTGGCCTTGAACACTTCCACAGATGGGGCCTCCACAACTTCCCTGGACAACATTTTCCAGTGTCTTATCAGCATCATAGTGAAAAATTTCTTCCTAATATCTATTCTAAATCTGTGCTATTCCAGTTTGAAGTCATTACCCCTTGTCCTGTCACTGCATGCCCTTGTCAAAATTCCCTCTCCAGCTTTCTTGTAGGCCCCTTTCAGCTATTGGAAGGCTGCTATAAGGTCTTCCCGGAGCCTTCTTTTTTCCAGGCTGAACAACCCCAACTCTCTCAGCCTGTGTTCGTAGCAGAGATGCTCTAACCCTCTGATCATCTTCGTGGCTCTCCTCTGGACCCACTCCAAGAGATCCATGTTCTTCTAATGTTGGGGTCTCCAGAGTTGGAGTACTCCAGGTGGGGTCTCACGAGAGCAGTGTAGAGGGGCAGAATCTCCTCCCTTGCCCTGCTGGCCATGCTTCTTTTGATGCAGCCCAGGATGCGGTTGGCCTTCTGGGCTGCAAGCGCACATTGCTGGCTTGTGTTGAGCTTCTCATCCACCAACACCCCCAAGTCCCTTTCCTCAGGGCTGCTCTCGATCCATTTTCTTCCCAGCCTGTATCTGTGTTTGGGATTGCCCTGACCCACATGCAGGACCTTGCACTCGGCCTTGTTGAATTTCATGAGGTTTGTATGGGCCCACCTTTCAAACCTGTCCAGGTCCATCTGGATGGCATCCCTTCCCCCCAGTGTGTTCACCACTCCACACAGCTTGGTGTTGTCAGCAAACTTGCTGAGGGTGCACTCAGTCCCAACATCCATGTCCTCAAACTAGGACAATGTTAAATAGTACTGGTCCCAGTACCATCCTCTGAAGAACACCACTCATCGCTGGTTTCCACTTGGACATCAAGCTGTTGACTGCAACTCCTTATCCACCGAGTGGTCCATCAGTCAAAATCATGTCTTGCCAATTTAGACACCAGGATGTCACATGGGACAGTATCAAATGCTTTGCACAAATCCAGGTAGATGATGTCATTTGCTCTCCCTTTGTCCACCAACACTGTAACACCGTCATAGAAGGCCACCAAATTGAAGGAAGTCTGTTCAATTTTCATTCCCTGGTTAGAGAGACAAAGTCAATATTGGCCTATCCAAACACAGACAGTTGGTGGATTGATGAAAAATAAAAAAATATATTCCCCAAAAAGGCAGGATGGTCAGGTCTTCTGAAAAAGGAAGTAGTGATGGAAAGATGAAAGAGAATTCAATTTGCATTTAATATTGGAATGACTTAGTAGCCAGTAAATTTCAGCAGAATATCACTGAATGATACATTTTTTTTATTTTGACCAAATGCATTCCCACATATTGAGATGAAAAAAAAAATTCAAGTACTTTCTTGCACATACATTCAAATCTGGTATTAGAGCACCTGTAAGCCTGTTAAAGGTGTATAGAAAGCTTTTATTTCTCAAAGGTTGCTGAATAACATAACTACTGGTATTTTTCCTTCTTCCAAATTTCTTTCTGTATTTTTTTCGTCTAGTTTCAAAACAGTATTATGAAGAGACAGAAGAGGCTATGCACAGTACTGGCTGTCATTTGCATGTGGACATGAAATATCTTAGGTGGGATTCTCTCAAAATTCCCCCACTTTTCCCTCTGGAGATTTCATTAACAGGACTCACATTCTTCCCATATGGAAAACTAAATGTTTTGAGTTAGGTTATCAAACTTTTCCATTGTTTGCTTAATTTTCAGGTGCAGTGCGATCAGTTTGCTAATCCCCTCAGACTCCAGGTTTATATTTATGGTCTAAACTAGGTGTACTTGTATGTGGATATAGTCAAAGAATTATTCCTTGCATGCAGGTGGTATGAGACTCCATTAACTGAACCACATTGTGCTAAGATAAGCCTAAAAAAAGCCCACTATAGCATAGTCTTTTCTGCCTATGGGGATTCAGATTAACCTATTTTTGTTTTAAATTGCAAGAAAGATGTGTCATATCAAATGGAATAACACAGAATCGATCTACTCAGTTACTACTGAAAGTAAAAATTGTGTGCTGAATGGATTCTTTTCTAAAACTGTCTAACACACGCTTTTGTCTCAGTTGGTGGTGAACCATAAGGAATTTGGTGTAGACAAGCTCCAGTGTATTCACCAATGTATTCAGCGGCTGATCACTGAATTTTCCTTTAGTTTCTGGAAAAGAAAGAAATAAATACTTTGAGAAGAACTGCATTAGACCTGGGGCAGTCTTGAACAAAGACTGATTAGATGTCTGAAATCCCATAGTGGTACTCAATCTCCCTCACATCCAAAACACATCACCGCCCCTGTTTAAAGTACTACAATATGATATAAACTCTGTGAATCGGGACTCCTCCGACCGGAATTAACGAGTTTGAGCTGCCAAGGCCTAGCCTGGAAGAGGGTGGTTCAAGTCGCCTTAGTCCTGCATCTGTGAGGGAGAAAGAGAGATGGGGAGACCTGTTGTCCTGTCATGCACGGCTCTTTCTGACGCCTCGGCATCTCAGCAGACTGGGCAGGGCTTTCACCTGTGAAAGTGGGGCGCAGACTCTTCTCCCTCCTCCATCCCGCAGCCATGCTATGGATTGGTGGGAAGAGTGGCCGAAAGGAGGTAATAGAGAAACCACGTGTGTTGGAGCGGGCTTGGTGTGTTTTGGGAAACCCTTGTTATGGAAAGGGGCTGGGGGTGGCCCTCCCTTGCAGCTTGGCAGCTGGGTCAAGCTGGCCAGATGCATCCCAGCTTGTGACACCGCAGAGCTGCAGGGAGAGCAAGCATTCTGCTCGGGGTGCAGGGGAACTGAAATCTGCGTGGAAATGGTGTGGGGGGAGCAGGCAGGTCTTCAAAGCCAGCCTCATGCTTGGAGCAGGACTTGTTGGGTCAGTGGCAAGGACAGCAGAGGGCTAAGCTCATCTTCTGCCTGCGCGGGTGGAGCTCAGTGGTGAAAGCAGCCTGTGCTCTGCTTCCTTGCTCCTGCTTTAGGAGGTGTTTATCTGATGGGCTGTGAACTTACAGCATGACACCAGGGGAAATCTTTTGTTTTCCCCAAAGGCTCTGTCCTTTACTGCGTGTCATGGAGTCTCCTCTCAGGGTGTGGGTGCTGAACCTGAGCAGGTGATGAGGCTTAAGTCATGAAACTTTGAAAGGCTGACAGGGCAGGGGAGCAGCAGCATCTTGGAGGGATGTAGGGGACGACAGTCATTTGTGGGCATTTGTCCAAGAACACGTGAAAGCATGTGCCGTGGGTCAGGCTTGCTTTGGTGGTGGGTAATGGCTTGCGACTTTGCTGTTTAAGATCAGCCCTGCTGAGAGGAACAGATGTAAATTTGCTGAAGAAAAGGTGTGGTTCTTGCTGTAGCCTACAGCTTAAAATGGTAGAGTTTTGTTGGTAGTGGGAATGGTTTTTTTCCTTGTTTGTTGAAGGACAGGAAAAGACTCCTTGTAAAAGGTTGCCTGTTTTGAAATACGGATTCTGTGAAGGTGATGTCTGCCCTCAGTCTCTTCATGAAAGAGCTGTATGGCACTGCAGCAGTTGCTGTAAGGAATAGCCAGCAGCGACTGCAGCTAGCAAGGATGGCTGTTAATCAGTACTGGTAGCAGATGTCCCAGGAACCACTGTTTGGTGCCTGAATCATACGGAGCCTTCTCTTCCCAGACAGAGTAGATTGTGGAATCCTCAATATCCCAAATATCCATCAAAGGCAAAAGATTTACCTCCCCTTTGGCTGATGTCAGCTGAGTCTGATCTTCCTCAGCATGGTCACAGAATCATAGGAGCACTTAGGTTGGAAGAGACCTTTGAGATCATCGAGTCCAACCATAAACCTAACTCTGCCAAAACCACCCCTGAACCATGTCTCCCAGCAGAAGGGGGAATACCTTTGTACCTACTCACTGTGTACAGAGGCAGACTAGGTCAGGACTTTTGCCAGTGTACTCTGAAGGATGTCAGTCTCATCGGCTGTTATTTTTTCAGGTTTTTTCCAAGTTTATATTTTCCCAGTAAAATTTTGTTTTCTTGCAAGTAGGAAACCATTTGTCATTTTTGAATGCCCGGATAACAACATTTGGTTTATCAGATGCTCTTATGATATGTGGAGAACTCAGAAGGTTTTCTGAGATTTTTTCTCCCTCGGCAAAAATTACTTGAAGGTGGTCAGATAGCTCAAAAAGTGTCAGGCAAGGACAAATGGATGGACTAACAAACAGCAGAGTGGCAGACTGCCTCATGTGCTTAGGAAACACTTTTTCATGCTAAGTATGACCTGTAACAATTGTGCCTTGAGCCTGAAAGTTGTATTGGTCCATAAAATGGAAGAAAAATATAGTGTCTGGGGTTTTTTTTAATTTTTATCCGATATTTTATGTCCACTCATTAACTTATGCAAAAGCCATTGGAAAATTTAGGTTAGGTTTTTATAGAGGTGTAATGGATCCCTGTGACCTATTAATGCAGATAAAAGGCATTATCTACCCTTAGACTGCTTAGTGCAGATAAAAGGCATATAGAAAAAAACAACCATGAACATTGTATGGCTGACATGAGGCCCTGGGAAAACAAAGTTAGAATCCGTGCTATTTGCCTAAAGATTAATCTTCCTGTTGAGTTTAAGCATTCTTTGATTCACAGCATGCCAACTGCCCAAACGCTTTCTTTTAACTCGGGGCTTTGGGAGTGGAAGATGTTACAAATACTGTGGGGTAATTTGCCAGGCCCAGGTTCCTGCCATGGGAGCTTCCAGCCCTGGGTAGAGCTCCTGGGGGTTCTCGTGTCCTTTGGGCAAAGTGACGAGGTTCTGTTAAATGCACCGAGCCGAAACTATGTGAATAAAGCACAGTCTTTAATGTTGCAGACTGCTGTGCTTATGTATTTTGACAAATTTCATTGAATCTTAATTATTTATATGGCTGCAGAATGTAAAGCGATTCGTTTGTGCAAAAATAATTGCTTTTGTAGCGTGAGAGCAATCACATCATTGTGCTGCTACTAAGTGTCTGTGACAAATTAAGACCTGTCACTGACAAGCCAGCAATTGCTGCTTGTTTCCGCTGGGGGGTATCTTAGTTTTTGTACTCACCTTTTAAGTTTTAGCATAGAAAAATCACTTTTTATCTTATTTTATCATGCATTTTTGTAATGCATGCATCGAGTGTTTCTTCTGGTGCTATTTTCATAGATTTGCTAGGCTTTGAGCATTTCTTCTGGGCATGAAAATAAGGAATGAAGTGGGTAAAACTGCGGTACGAAACAGCAGTTCCTTGCTAAGTTTGATAACTCTAATACGACAGAAAAATCCCCCTGGTAGCTTTGTGCTGAGCTTCTAGGTTGCTGACAAGCAGTTATGTGCAACATTAAATTTGTGGCTGGTCACTTGCTTACAGTGGTCAGATGTCCAGAATCTGCTTTTGGATTCTGGCTGGTGATACGGTTCAGTGCAGACTAGTTTAGCTGTTGTGAGGAAAATCCATCATTATGAAGGTTTGGTATTTGTGTGGGTATAGGTAATCCTCAGATGGATTTACTGCTTGATTGCAGAACATGCCTGTTGAGGACTGATCAAATATTAAACTTTTAAAATGGCTGATCATGAACTGTTTATGTACAAAATATATTAGGTCATTTGAGGTACAGGTGTACAAGTGCTCTGAAGAGACATAGTTAAGATATATTTTCTAAGTTTTTGCTTCTTAGAGCTCCCCTTACCACCCTAACCAAGTCTTTCTTCAGAAACAAATCTTTATTGTGTCATTCTATCAAGCAGTATTTTTGTAAAAAACTAACATTTATTTAAGATTTCCTTTTCGAGGGCAAATCAATTGAAGCTGATAACCCATTTCCCATTAACTGACTGTAAACTCTCAGGTTTGAGTACAGAAGTGCTTACTAACATGTACCAAACCACTCCAACTGATGGGATTTCCACTTCTTCCAGGTGTGGATGCAGAACTAGTTAGGTCATTCAGGGATGCCAGATCTCAAGAAAGAGTCTTTATTAATGCTCCATGTGAAACTTGACTAAACTTTTTAATGTGTTTTTCAACAGGTCTGACACTTCTAGTCCTATCACAATTCATTGAAGAAATCTTGATACTTCTTCCTAACATTTAATTATCCTTCATGCACATCTGGACATCTCTGGAATGCAGGTGTAAACAAAAAAACCCCAGAATATGTCATTTTTATTATTACGTGTGTATTTAATTGAATTCCTTCCGGTACTTCTGGTATTTAAGCAATAGCACAGATTAAATGTGGTTTCTGTTCAATTGTTAAATGGCAAAATACAGATGAAGTTGTTTACATATTTTCCCCTGAGGGGTACTTTTGCTTTGTTAACATTAATGTAAGGTTTGATTCTGCTGTGATCAGCAGTTACCTTGATTGTGTCAGTGTTTTTGCAGCATAACCAGGTAAAAAGTATTTTAAAATAAACTTCTCATTATTAAATTTGTCTCACGTCTAGGACAAACTTCTTTTGTTGAAGGATAAATATGTTTCTAAGTTTGCTAATGTAGCATATGGGAAATTCTGTGATCACTGTTCTCCCACTTCACTTGGTAGTAATCTTCCAATTTTGGTCGCAACCCCAGCTATGACTGGAGGCTAGACCTCTTGTCGCTGTCTGGACCAAAGATGGTAATCTTTCCAGGATATGGGTGAACACAAGAGGTGTGGTCCTTCTAGTCCATGGCATTGTTCATTCAACCAGGAAAACATCATGGGCGCTTAAAACTGCCATGAGGATATTTGACCTGGAGTTGTCCTTCAAGTGCTGAAGCTGTTCCAACTTTTTCTTCTGTCTAGTTGTTGCTGGCAAAGTGTCAGAAAGCACTGCGTTTTTTGGCCACTTCTGCAGTAAAGCAGGCAATGCTTTGTGTTTAAAGGTAGTGGAGTCCAGTGGATAGGATGCAGAGGTGCTCCCAAAAGGTGGGGTCTTCTCTAGTTTCTGAAAATGGAGTCCTTCACGGTCAGAAAAGTGGACCCCAAAACTGATGAGTTAGTGGAAATTTGGTCTGAGGCCTGTAACCATTTTGTACGGTACAAAGAGAGTCCCTTGGTTTGATTACCTAACATTTCTCAGGGCAAGCCTCTCATGCTTCCAGAGCAAACAGGTATGGGATTTGGAAAAGAATATGCAATACTCGTCTCAGGTTTAATGCAGATATGTGCAGTGCAATCTCAGATACATAGCAAAGTGATGGAAGCAACTAAATTCAGGGTAGATGGATGAGTGCAACTGTGTACTTCATTGCTGGTTTTATTTCAGCCTGAGGCCATCCTGCACACGGGGAGCTTCAGCTGGTCAGACATACTCTGCTGGCTACAGTTTTTTTCAGCAGCATTTTGGGTTTTGTCTTTGACTTGTGAGGAGATTAAGCTGCCTGAACCCTTTTTCAGCACCTGGTTCTTGTTCGGCAGATCACTTGTTGCAAGTGGTGCCTGCCAAGAGTAATTTATCTATTTTACATCTCAGAATAAGTGAAAATACTATTTTTTCCGTGTGCAGTGTGAACTGTAATGTGTTCATTAGTGATGGACAGCCGGCGGCTGCGCTGGCCCTCAGCCCGGGGAGCCAAACCTCCAGGAGGGCCCCAGCACAGGGCTCTCCCTTTGACGCCGCTTTATCAAAGGTAAATAATCTGAGATTTGCTAGTTCCTGAACGCACTCTGTGAATATCAATTAATTGAGTAGACATTTAAATGTGGTGCTCATTTTTAATCTTTTGCAGATTGCTATTAATCTGTCCTGTTTACACTTCCGCACTCTAAGTAGGAACAGCTTTTTATTAATCAATACACCGATTTGCTGTTTTACCTGGGAAGGAAGCAAGGATTTGCTGCCTGCATGCTTTATCACAGAATCACAGGATGCAGTATCCCTCTTTATGCAGAGGGATACCACCGCTGGGATCCCATGAGCCTGTGTCGGAAGGAGTCTGGGAGGTGGAGAAGCCTTGCAGTTAAGCAGATTAGCAGTGATTTGCTTTCTTCAGTCTGGCAGCAGGTGTCTGTAACTGACTCTATGCTTTGCAAGATGTACTTCATTGAATAAATGCGCTGTCAAAGTTAATTAGTTACATTTTATTTTGCAGTTCACCTCCATGATGACATCAGTAGTGAAAAGTGCTCAAAAAAAGATCGTTTGTGCTCTAGTTGGTGGATTTTATGAACATGTGAAAACAAGCCTTTTGAAAAGGAATATGAAGGCTTTGCTTTATTGGTTGGTGCTGACAATATAAGTGCTATTTAAAGCATTTTGACCAAGCTGGCAAGTTTCAGGGGTCTGTCAACTGTCTTCACTTAATAATGTCTCCCGCTCTTGTAGTGAAGCCATGGAAACCTCTGAACTGTGATTGAACTGTGATCATCACAAGAGTGACCAGCGGTTCATGTATCACTTGTGATGGTATGGATGAAGACTGTTCTTCAGAACAATCAGTGACGCCTGCCAGGGTGCTTATCTCCTATTCTGTGAAACTATATAGAAAATCTGGGCTGAAGCAGTGTCACTGAATGAAGTTACAGTGCTCATCTGTCTGCCCAGTATTTTCTAAAAAACCCAACACACCGACCATTTATTTCATAGCTGCCAAACTGCTTGGCAAGGGGTCCGAGAGAAACACATGCATATTCACAATGCTTTGGGCCATCTTTCTAGAGATGGGGACCCTATCAACTCAACAAAATAGATAGATAGATAGATAGATAGATAGATAGATAGATAGATAGATAGATAGATAGATAATGTCTGTAGGAAAATTCTCATCAATAAAACAGGGTGATTTTTCACTTTCTGCCTCAGATACTGACTAAAGACAGCTTTCATTGAAATACTTAACAACCATGGAAGAGATGGCAGTAATTAGAAAAACAATTGTAGCATTATAAGGATTACACTGTATGTTGCTTATCTCTTGGCAAAATAAAAAAATGTATGTAGAAATGCCTTCTTTTTAGGTGTAAGATGTAGTACAAATCTACTGGGACAGGATAATTGGTTCATTTTCTTTAGAAGTCTGAAAAGTAGCTTATACTAATAATCATCATCAGGTGGATTGTCAAAGAATTGTGTTGTGCTTTTATCTGCAGCTAAAATCAGATGTGCCGTTTTACAGTTGTGAAATCCGCATTTTATGTGTGCCACCAACAAAGGCTCTCTGATACTGCAAGCCCTAGAGGTTATTCCTTGACAAGATAGCATCACATTGATGCAGGTAATGTGAAATGATAATAGATTTTGGGTTGTCTTGCATGTTTCAGCTTCTTTCCCTTTATTGCAGTGGCAGGAAACACGTGGGCAAGGAAATGCCTTGCTAACAGAATAAGATGTTTCATTGAAAGTTGGGTCCTTAGCTCTCTCGGAATCCTTCAAATATTCTGGTCAGAAAACTTCAGCATTATCGAGGTGTTTATTTGAAACATCACTTTTCCAGGAGGCATCTGTGCCAAAATACCTTACGTATCACTGGCAAAAGCAATTGGGAAGAGAATCTAGCCAGTGCCTGGCTGTGGGGTCAACGTGGTAGATCAGCTTCCCTCCTCCTAACTGAGAGGCCTCTCTTCAGGTGAGAATTGTTCTACCCTTCTCCTGGGATGGTGGAAGGAGATGGGCAGTTCCCAGGTATGGCTGAGAGGGGCTGAGTCATCTTTTTGCAGTTCATGCTTCACCCTGATGATTATCTAGAGATAAGGGAGTCTAGCCATGGTAATCATAAAGGATGCAGTCGCACCTTTCTGTTTGTGGTGGGGCATTACACCTACATTCAAAATCTGGACTTTCTTTTTATTTCTGTTCTTAATCAGCAAGTTCTTACTTTACTACGGGAGGAAAATTGGTTGGGGAGGCGGAGGGGATAGCACTGCACACCTGCCAATTCCACGAGGGAAGTAAACTCGGCTCTATGGTGAATCTCAGCAGCTTGTCACGGCTTCCGGGAAGTATCCTCAGTCAAGTGGACAGCTTGCCACGACTTTATTTTTTAATGGGGTGGCCACATCCTCCCCATTTACCCCCCACCGCCTTCGTCCCTTGCAAAACTGCTGTGACAGTGTAACCCACAATTACCAGAAGCCAAGACCCGTCATTATATTTCCATCAGACTGCAAATACTAATTTTAAAACACAGGAAGTCCTTGCGTTGTTGCCTAACTACATTCTTTAGGAAGGAAACAGACAGGCAGGGGTTAAAATCTAGCTGAATGATGCTACCATCTTGACAAGCTTGGTTTTTGTAACAGTAAATTTCAAAATGCAATACAACTGTATCCTCCTGCCTCTCCTGAGACAGTGAGGTAACTGTCATGAAGATCAACATTCAATAAAGAATAATGGGGCTCTTCCAAAACAAGCTGCAAATTTGATTTGTAGTTTCAGTATTAAAAAAAAAAAAAAGCAGCATTTATAGATCCTAGCAGGTCAATTTCTTTGCTTATGATTGCTATTTACACATCATTAATGTTCAGAACTAAAATACTGAGTCAACAACTTGCAGTTAAAGTGAATGCTTTCTCAGTGAAGTTGAGCGTTTATTTCTCCACTATTTTTTCCCCCGCAAAAATCTTTTTTTACATATTTGTCACTCATCAACATATGACTGTAATTAGCTGTTTATTTAGTCAGAATTGATGGGTGGCTTCAACCAAGCTATGGGTGGCTATTATAAGATGCATATAATTGTAGAAATCTTATGGCAAATTAAGCATGCAAACACTAAACATGTGTGCTTTACTTTCTGTCCCACAGTGGCTAGAAACAGGAATTCCCAAAGACATTGCCCTTCAAGTATTGGAGTACTTAAGCTGAAAAAGCAAAGCATGTGTTTTGAATTGATTATTTTCTAACAGAGGAACCCCAGCCCTCAATAGTTGGGGTTTTTTTAGTTAAAAATAGTTAGGAATGCTATCCATTCTATCAAGTCTGTGAGATACTCAGCTGCTTAGTGCCTGTGGATGCATGCTCCATACCTAAGAGCTCCATAACTTGCAATAGTAATGAAAGGATAATTGTGTAAGGTGACTAACCAGGGGACTGGGCGCATCAGCTGAGAAGGGATTTTTTTTCCTTTTTAATTATAATCATGGATCAAAATTATTGCCCAAGCATATATGTTCTCTGAAAATCACTGAAAGAGATTTTTTCGTGTTTCTTCAGTGATGAATTTTCTCCAAGACTAAAAGCCAGCAAGGAAAGCAATCCAGACCAGAACAATAGAGTGGCTGGAGTGGTTTGTAGAGCTCTCTGATCTGTAGGTAGAATATTATTTTCCTTTGGGGTGTAGGCATGGAATAAGGGTAAATTACTTTGTTTTTCCATTGTGATAAACTTTCGGGAAGACCTGGGCTACTGGAACTTCTTTTTTCACAGTCACTTTTTGGGATTTACAGTAAATTTAGCAATCAGGAAGTGGAGTCATCCTTCCTGACTTATGATGAAGTGCAAATATCAGCTCTTTATTCTCCTGAAGGTCATATGACTTGAGAATTGCTATGAATGTTGGCTTCTCACACCAAGAAGAATAAACAGAGTGTTTTCAACTGAAAGGCCACTAAGTTCGCAAGATGCTTAAGCTCAATACAGAGTAAAAACTGTTGCAGTCGTGTCTCTTTGCACAACCGTATGCCTCACATGGTCTCTTAATACTTTGAACGCAAAGAGTTTTTATCAGCTGTGAGTAGCATGACAATACTAATTTTTCTCTTATTAGTATAGATATTATAATGATTTAGTGCTTTTCGTTATGTTCTGGTTAACTTTTAGGTTCAAACAAAGTTACTGACTTGAGCAAAATGGAGGAAGCCTGATACAAAGATTTGGTATCCATGCAGGGCATTAGAGAGTCATAGTCAACTCTGGTATACCAGTATGAAATGGCCATCAAGAATTCTTCATATGTGACAGTACTTCAGTAGTTCCCAAGGTCTGGAATAAGAAATAAGGGCAGTATATCTGATAAGATCTGCTAGATAAATGTTGAGTTCTTAATGGTTAATGGCATACAATCTACTTAAGCTCAAAACCTGTGACCTCTTTGACAACCAGACCTCTTCTAGCAGGATCAAATGTACAGCTGTCTTTAGTAAAGGCAGTAAAATTCAGTGGTAACTTGATGACTGTGTAAGTGTCTGGCATTTCCTTCTATTCAAGGAAAATTGTATGGTACACATTTACTCTCAAGACAATCCATCAAGAGGTCTGCGTAAGCCAAGGAGTGTATGTTCATGTCAAATATTTCACCCATAATTCTTATTTTTTCATCCTGAAGCTTGGTTAAGAGTAGCAGAAAGTGGATATGTGTGGGTGTGGAAGGCTTTCCTAGCTGAGACCCACACGTCTGGAATTCTCTCTCCATAGTCATCAACTGGCCGAGTAAATATCCTGTGTGGGATCCTTCACAGAAAAACTCAAGATCTCTTCCCTTTCTCTTTATCATGGTTTCCCTATAATTGTTGTTTTGGGTGGTTTTGACGTAAGGGAAAAGGGAACAGTGTTTTGAGTTCAGAGTGTCTTTCAGGTGCCACTCTGAGGTCCCCCAACATAATTATTTTTATGTTATGCAGTTCAATTGGTTATTGATGAGATTATAGCCACTGAGGAAAGAGGAGTTTTGCAAGAAAAGTTGCTGTTAAGTATTTGAAGGAAACTTCGACAGTCTGAACCTTCACTAAGAATGAGCATCTCGGCAACTTTCTTGCATCCTGGTCACCTGAGGACATCTGGAAGAGCGTCAGTTGGTCACATGCCGTCCTCCACTTCTGCTGGCATAAACCTGGACTACAGTTGCTGAAGTCACTGCATGTTTGTGCAGTCTGTGCTGTTGAGATTCTGTTTCTAAACCCTGCCTCCCATGTATATTTGCTTTGAAGAGGAATACAGTGAGAAGAAAACCTAATTCTTCTTATGTTTTCCAGTCTGTTGCGCAAATGATATTAAGAATCGGGGTTCAGCTGCTGACGTGGGGCTGGCTAGGTTGCCTTTCCTCTCGTGACTGAGTGGCCAGGTGAGTTTGTACTGCCAGAAGCATAGCTGCAACACAGGGAATGGACTGAGACAGACTTAAGAGTTTTGTTTTGCAGACAGGCCAGACTTATTTTTGGTGGCTTTGGCTTGGTCATGTTTCAGAAACCTCATTCCGTAAGGGTTTTTCCTGCCTTCAAAACCTCAGTTGTTTTAACAATAACAATAACAAATTATAAATGTCTCCATCTGTAAGAGAACTAACTTGATCGAACTGAAAGGCTCGTGTTACCCAGGACGCAGGGAGCAGTGTGCTTGAGTGCTCTGCAAACATTGCCCAGAAACACAGCTCATGGGCCCTCCGGAGATTTCTGGAGAGTAGAGTACCTGTGGGTACAGAATTTCACAAAATAGCTGTCTTTGCAAGTGATGTGGAAGTGGGATTGATTCTAGGCTGGTTTCTAGGCTGCTCTTCCTGGTTTCCTTGCAGATGGATAGGTAGCTTAAGTATAAACCCAGGATTTCACCAGGCACGGCAGAAAGGCTGAAGAGTAGACTGTAGTCCCATTTATAGTTTGCTTTCAAAACTGGTCCACAATTAGTTCTGTAGTTCTATAGTTTCTTTCTTGTGTATTGTTACCTGGCTAGTCCCTATCAGAACCTGAGTTACATGGTATAAGATGACTTAAGCCAAGCCCTCAGCAGCTGATTTTCTTTGCATTGAAACTGTATGTGCTTACGGGGCAGGAACAGGAGATGTTACAGACCCTCCACTGCTGACTTGAGGCCTGTGACTAATATACCTTAATGAACAGAACCTTTCCAAGGCCTTCAGGCTCAAAACCTGTTAATCTGATATTCCTTTATAATGACAAAAAATTGAAATTCTTTGATTTTGCCTATGTTCTTTGCAGACACGACAACTCCAGCAAAGTAGTTGGAAGGGAAGGAAGAGAGATGAGGTATATTTCATATTAGAACAATAATTTTAAAAATACAGCAAAAGCTGTTTAACTCTGGAGTTCTGGTTTAATTATATTTTACTGTCTAATGAATCAGAAAGAAAATGTGTATTTTTATTGAAAATATAAAGTAAATCCAGATGTTTATCTACAGTAATGTCACTAGATTCTGCAAGGAGCGTGTTATTCTGTTACATTTATTCCTCTGGACACAACCGAACAGCTCATGCTGAGTAAGACTGGGGCTTCCGTTCAAACAGCGGTGGTAAGACTGTGGGACTGGAATCTCCTGTGTGAAGGGAAAATTTTAAGACTAATACACATAAAGTCTATTGAAACACAACACACTGGGCTCTTTGTGCTTTAGAAACATGCAACAATTTTTTTTTTTTTTTACTTTGGGAATTTTATTGTTTTGCGTTTGCAACTGTACTAAAGAATTGATATTAACTCTATCTAAAAGTGCAGGAAAATATTGGCTAGGGAAAGTTGTTCACTGCCTGGGAAAAGTTTTTTCTTGCGATTCCACCTGGATGGGGTGTGCATTTGGCTTTTAACCCCATGGTCATGTCGTGGTAGCAACCTGAGACTCCTCAAAGCTGGAGGCATCCGTCAAAGTGAAACCGGTTCCTTACTTGAAGGGGAGACTGAGATGACTGAATCTGAAGCTTCAATATACAAAAAGTTCCCCCCTGTTATCTTTTCTGGGCCAGACTTTCATCCCTTGGGAAGATATTCACCCGGAGCATGTTTGCAGTGGCTGAGCCCTTTCTGTGACGTACCCTGGCCATCGGCCTGATACTAAGGAGTGGCTCTCCGGCATACCCCCTCTGAAAAGGAGGAATGACAGGGTCCTGCTCCTTTGGGAGTCCCTGTCTGGGGCAGGCACTGGGAGGGGAAGTTAAGAAGACAGCCTAGCATGTGCTTGAAACTGTTTGAAAATGCATAGCTTTATTGTTAACCACATTGAGCCTCGTGGATTAAAGGAGGAATTTATCAGTAGGAGAAGCCTCATAGTCTTGAGCCTGTATGATGACAAAGTGAAAACATCCAGCCTAATCTATTATTTTTAACTCTCGGTTCCTCTGCCCCCTGTGATTTTTTTGGTGTGAAAGTGTATGGCAGTTAAACTGTTTGAAACTTTACAGTAAGTGAAGTCATTGGGGTAGGAATAGAGTTGCGTGGACTGTTCAGACAGTCTTTTTCCAGTGCTGTCTACAGTTCTAGTTTGGTTCCTTGACTGGGTGCATCGATGCAGTCTTTAATTAGATCACCACATCCTATTGTTCATTCTGAGGCGAGATTGAGGATCAGCCCTCCCAAGACTGCTGTGATCCTAGAGTGGTTAAATACTGTTGTTTCTGAGGCAGTCATGAAAACTGCATGTATTTATCCTTTATTGTTGGCTGAATCACATGTTTTCTTCATATACATGGATACATAATGTCCACAGTAAAACAGTTTTCACACAGAAAAATGCCAGTAAGTCACCAAAAAAAAAAAAATCCCTCATTGAGGCAAGGAGTTCTTCAACAGCCAGACAAATTATGGGATGTGATTGTGTAATGAGTGTATTGACAGACTTTGCAATCTCCTCTCCTCATGCTCCCTTTGGGGCCTGAGTGAGGAGCTGGCACAGTGGGGTGAGGGGAGACAGCTACATCTCCCAGTGGCCATTAGCAGCTAGGAGGGTGTTGGGCATACAGGGAGATGTTGAAGTGCATCTGGGCAATTCAGGGCTGATGGAAAGCTGTCGCGTAGCAACCTGAGGTTCTCTTATTCCCATTGCCTTGATAATGCTGGACTCCATTTACAGCAGACTGTGCCACACCTCCTGGCAGCATCTTCATGAACATTTCTATGGTGTACTTTGAACAGTGTCTGTCCCACAAACATTAATTCTCACAGATACGTGTATGAGCTGTGCACAGGGCATTGCCCTAACTTTAAAGGCGATAATCAAAACACAGAGAAATTAAAGTCAAAACTCATTGGTAACTTGAAGTGAGCTCTTTAGTAACTTGGAGGATCGGATCTGAGATTCTTAAAACCTGAAGGTTAAAGAGCCCGTATATTCTATAAAATATGTTCAAAGCATGACTCCTCCTCTACAACTTCATTTGTAGCTTTGTATGCTAAGCATTTTTAAGCCAGACCGAAGGGTCTCCTGTGAGTGCCTGGAATTAACACTTCTGACATTTCTATCTTGGATGAATCTCCCACATCCCATGGGGGCTGTGTCAGAGACGGGCACATCATTTCCTTTTCCAGCAGCAGTATTCAGTTGCCTGAAGCAAGAACACTCAACCTCAGCGTGATTTTCCCTGCAACTGCATCTTCTGACTGCTCATCATTCTTATTTCCACGGAACAAGTAGAATCACTAGATATGTCTGTGAAAGGTTCACTGTACATAGTACAGACAAAATCTTTGAGGAGATAGGATTTTTACAGTTAAGTGGTCTGCTCTGAATGCACAGATTATGACCAGTACAAAGGCTTGTATTTTGTCTGGATTTCACAGGGATTGTGAAAGGTGCATTTCTTTTATCCCTGTGACTGTACTCCCATCCCAGCAGAACACAAATCTTGCTGGAAAGCACCGAGTAGGATTTTCAAAAAGAAATAATTTTCTTTTTCGTGTTAAATTGGGAAGAAAGAATCTTCCCACTTCTTAGAAATCATAAAATTGATTCTGATTCAGTCTAAACTGGAAAAGTATGCAGGTCTAGGAAGAACCCAATATGGAAGATGTAGCTTAAGTCTTTTGGCGCCTGAGGAAAGCGGAGAGATGTTGGCTGACATACTAGCTACATAGCATGGCTATTTGCCTTACAGTACCAGACAAAACTTGTCGCTGTTTAGAATCTAGAAAATGGTGGAGTCAGGCCAAGAACATCAAAGGGTATTTCTCATAGGGCAGCAGCAGCAGTATGAAAAAACAGAATTAAGTGATAGCAAAACAGATCGAGGCAGAAAACTTACAGGGATCAAAATAGAGTCTGAGCAAGACCACCGTGTTTATAGCAGGGATAAGTTGGATTAAGAAGTGTGTCCGAAAGATGTGCTTCTTGAAGTTTAATTACTTTAAGTTCCTTTGGCAGTATGATAAACAAAACATCAGTGTTTTGCTATTCAGAGACATATGGTCCTTAGTTTTCAGATATTTTTGTGCAAGAAGTCTCATTCTAAGTTTACTCTAGGTCTAGAAGGTGATTTGACACTGATCAGCAGTGGTATTTTTTCTTCTACTGCTGGTTCTTTCCCAAATCAAACATTTCTTACTTGACAGATTACACAAGAAACAGAAGATGACTCTCTCCTTCATCGGTAAACAGAAGCCTTGTTTCTTTCACCCAACATGCTCCTCACTACCCCTGTTTTTCTTGCAGTATTTAAGTAATTGGTAATTATGTTGCCCCTGTCCCCCTTACTTCCCAAGATTCTTTCTGCTGTGGTCAGGTCTTTCCTGCCTCCTTTTGGAAAACAGGACTGTGACTTCATCATATTGTGTAATAAAGTTTAAATTAGTGCAGGAAAAGATTGTACAAAAAAACATTCTTTATTTCTGTAATAAGCTTCATAACCTGAGGCTAAACAGAAATAGAGGTCATTGATCTAAAAAGCAGGACATTTGCAAAACAATCTGCATAACAGCTTTAAAAAAATGAAGTATCTTTACCTTAAAATTAATAGTTTGGTATGTAGATTGGCTGCATATAGCATTTGGGGGGGCAAATTAATGTTCATTGTCTTACAATGTAGTTCAAAGTACATTGTGAACAGATCTATATTTGCATGCTTCATCTGGGTAGAAGTTTTTGTTTGGTTTCTTTTTCCCCAGAAAGAAAGGCCTTTATTTTAAAGTTGTAGTGAACAATATATTGCATTTGTCCAACTCTCATGCAAGTGTTGGTAAGCACTTAAGTTGTCTAACAAGGCCCACTATAACCTCCCTAAACAGGTAGGCATTACAATCTGCTCTTAGGAACGGGTAAGCCAATGCAAGTTTGAGTTACTTTCATGGGATTGCACTGTAAGTCAGTCTGTCTCTTGAATGTAATCTGAAATGTACTTCCAAAAATTATAGTTGTTTTATTTTTCAGGAATCTGTTATCGCTCTAAATTTACCTTATTTTAGGGTTAAACTAGTTTTCAGATTTACGTCCCTTACATAAAACTCCTATATTGACATTTTGTACAAGTCAAGGTCTTTTGACAGTTGTACTAGTAAGACAGTGACTGCTGGTTTGACATATTATGAAAATCTTATTTCTTGGTATAACAAATGGTCCTTGAAGTGGTGTAGAAGTAATTCTTCCTTTAGTATTTTGGAAGAAATTGTTCGCTAATTCTCCTTTAGAGTGAGAAAACTATTATCTGCATATGAGTTTATTTCCATTCTCATGATGCTATCCTCTTCACTCGTGAATGAGACTTCTCTCCCTAATTTTTTGTGCACTTTCACGGTAACAGAAATGCAAAGCAGCTACTGCCATAGCTTCATCTAAAACCAGCTGCATAGCTCCTACTTTTCATCAGCTTCTCCAAATTAATTTAAATTCTGGGCAATTCTCATCTGTTGACTTTCTTTTCCAGTGGAGTGACTAGTAAAATCACTAGACAACCTATAGCAAATTACCTTTATTGCACTGTAGGAAGTGGTCTTGACTGAACCAGGGTTTAGGCGTTGAACTCAGCATGAACAAGTGGGACTTTCAGTGTCATGAGCTTCTAAAGTTCATTTTAGTTAGTATTACAGATGGTCGCTGTCTTCAGAAAATGAACCCAAACATGTCTGATATGCATAAAGATTAGACATGTGATGAATCAGGGGAATGCTAAACTTGATAACGTTCTCTCTGTGCATGGGAAGAAAACAGATGAAACAATGGAAATATGCGGTCAAAGGCCTCTCAGTCCCTGTCTTTTTCTCTCCCAAAAGAGAGTATCCTGGCAGAAAATAAACTTTTGATTACCTTTCTGAAAGTAGGCTTTGCACCTACTGATCATCCCATGTTGTGCACATGGACTCTGTCAAGATCAGGGCTGCTCCTTAAGGTCTGGGGAGCTGGAAGCCAAGAGTGATCCCTGGACTAGCAGGACAGGGGCCTCACTGGGCAGGGCCCATCCTCCAGAACCCACCTCAGCCAAGCATCTGGAGATGGTGACCAGGTCCTACCAAGAGTTTGGATCATGAGATGATAACATGGCTATGAGGAAGATTGAAGGTCACAACAGGAAGTCAATCTGTAGATCAGGGTTAGGATTAAGTCCAGTGATCACCCAGCAGGTCCATGGCAATAAAGCTAGACTGAGGTAAACCCAGGAAACCGGTCTATGGGTCAGGGCCTAGATTAAGGGGCTCCTGTGGCCAATTATGGCCATGGAGACCAGCACTGCTCTACCATAGCCCAGGCAAAGAGTGAAGGCCCAGGGCTGAGCTTACATAGAGCTCCTGGGCCCAAGGGGGTGGGAGCAGCCTCAGCTGAGGTTGTCACAGCTATTTAAGGCATATTAGTGCACTCAGGGCCCTAACAGATGGGGTCTGTTCTGTGATGTGCTTCCTTTGTTATCTGGGGTCTCACAGGTATATGAAAATAGCACAGATAAGACATTTTTCTTCTCTTAATATAGTGAATTCTTAATAAAGCCCCTCTTCCCGAAAGCCAAGTAACCACTTCATTTTAGAGATCTATGTGGTGCATTTTCATTAAAGTCTCCTTTCACCATGCTACTATCGTATTCTTTTAACATCACAAGCAGAAAAAACAGATATAGATAAGGTGTTTTGCTATGAGTTGAAGATGACTGACGAAAACCAAATTATACAGTCTGCAGAGCATCAGCAGAGCAAAGGCTAAACTTTTTATTCAGTTTGAATGCTTCTTGTTTCTTAAGAGCCTCTTAAAATTCAGGAGGGAGGTGTGTGTGCAGAGGAAAAAGTAGAATTGCTGTCCTCTTACAGTGGGTTGGTAGGAGGAAGGAGAGAAAGAGTCTTACCTCCTGTATCTGAAGATTTCCTGGCAAGACCGAAGGGGAGAGAGGTTTATGCTATAAAGCTGAGACATTAACTGTTGCCCTGAGCTGCTGCTGAAATTTGTCACAGAGGGAATAGGAGAAACTCCTGTTTCGCTTGATAAGGAGCTTCAAGTTGAGTTGTGAGCAGCTGAAGTAGAAAAACCTGGGCTTACTGGTGAATAAATGCTCTCCGTGAGCTTTTTGTAAACAGGTTCATGTTTCTGTAGATGTGAGCCAAGCACTTTCATCGATTTTTTTTTTTTCTTGAATTTGAAGCTTTATATGAAACCCTGTGTGACATTTTCTTATCTTTTGCTGGCTGGCCTGCTTATCTTTGTGTGGTAATAGCTGTACAATGAGTTTAAAATAACATTCATGTTTGACTGGTACACACCTAGTTTGATCTACGCTCTACCTTCAGGATACTATACAGTCATGAACCTGATAGAAACCTGTGAGTAAGCACTTGGTGGAGAACTAGTGTGAAAAGAAGCAGTGTGGAGTTGGAAAATGGGGGTTGCAAGAGGAGCTCAGAAGCTTCTGGGGAAGAGAAACAAATCTTAACAATTTGTCAGGGGTTAGGTTTTTGATTCAATGAGGTACTTCAGTGCATATCTTGAGTGGTAGTTTATGTCCTTGAGGTTAATGGAGAACCTACATAAATGTCTGAATTCTTTAACTGAATGAAAGCCAAAATGGTCTCTTTTCCATGCTGCTAAGTGTTAAAATGCAATGATTCATTTTTTTATCTGTGAAGTTTTGCTGGTATATTACTTTTAGTGAGTTGACTCTACAGTGGGACAAGTACCTGACTTGGCAATGAGTTGCAAAGTGTATTGTGTTCATTTCTTTCCAACTGCTAAGTGTTTTCTCCCTTATACTGTGAAATTCTCAAAAGCGTAATTGTCAAAGGCAGGGATTCATGCTGAGAACATGGATTGCCAATCATGAAACTCTCTTTAAAGTGTTATAGGGTTGCCATTTATCCTCTGAACAGAAATTTAAACTGGGCTTTCCAAGGCCTCTGTGATATACTTTGTGCACATAACAGCTATCTTCTGTCACCTTGGGTGCCTTAAAAATGATGCCAGCTGTCTCATTTCGGTGTTCTACAAGAAGCTGGAAAGTTGCTGTCCAGAAATAGTGCTGTAATTAGCCTGTTATCCTGCACTATCACCCATGACTAACTGTCTGGAACACCTTTCCTGGAAAATACTATTCCATTGACATCAAAAGACCCGCGCTATAAGGGTAGTACTCATGGTGATTTCTGTCCTCCTGACTTGACTCTGTTAGTTTTCAGAACTCCCTCAATTTAATGGAAAAGTAATGGAAAGAACCTGCCATGTGAAAGACTTCATGTAGAGGGCAACCTCCTTGATCCTGGGAGTCCCATGTGATGCGACAAAGTGTGCGGTGGCATTGACAGCACAGAGTTTAATGGTAGTTTGCGTCTAAATGTTTTACTGGCTTTTGTCTTGGGATGACCTGACTGTTCCCGGTGATGTCCTGTTTCTCATGCTTCCCACTTTCTGTTTTGTGTTTTAATCTATGCTGTGTTGCTTTGTTCCTGTTGGCCCTGGACACCAGCCCTGCATGTCAGGTGGTCTTAGCAGAGGGATAAAGTAACTTCTTGTGTGTTGTTGGGAGCAAACAGTTTAGGAGTGTGAGTTTTTAGTTTGGGGAATGGTTTCTGTAAAGGAAAGAAGTCAAGTACTTAATGTTCTCAGATTTGTTCTGCTGAAAAGCAATGATAATTTTTGTTTGAGGTGTCATGATAAAACTCTTGAAACTAGAGAAATTATTTCATTCTGAAAAACACATACATAGGATGAAAAGTTAAAGAAATTGGTAATCTTTACATTGGCCTACTTTTAATCTCTATTTCTTGTTTTAAAAATGCTGCCTAAGATTGTTCTGATTGGCATTCTGAAAGCATAGTCACATTTTCTAAGTCTGTTGTCTTATTATGTACTGCAGAGTTTTCCACTTCATTGTAAATAGCATAATTGTACTGAGAAATGGCAGAGGTGCTCTCTTCAAATGGCCTTTGGTTTTTCTTCCTTATTCAACAGAGTGGAGTGAATCTCTTTGCTGTTTTTTAAGCCTCTTGAACAGCTTTGGATGTTTAAAAAGTTATTTGTAGGTAAATGCTGTTTTCTGCTCAATAAATTCTTTCTCCCCTCCTCCTGACTATTACTTTAAATTTAATTCAAAATAAGTAAAGCTGTCTGTGTTCCAGCCACACTGCTAGACTGTGAAGTGGGTACATGTAGAGGTATTCTAGCAAGAAGTCACAGAACACACAAATATGTTTTGTTTTGTTCAATGTGTGTTGTTTGCATTTGAACGAAGGACAAGAACCTTACAAATGCCTTAGTTAAAGCCTTCTTTCTGACTCTGTATTGATAGTTTAGAAATGTTGGTCAACAGCTGCTTACTATTGCAGGGTTAAATAACTCACTTTGGGATTTTCTGTTTGTAGAAACCCTTGCCATGTTAGGAAGCAATCCATTGTACAGCTCTCTAGCTGTCTCACCATACTGTTTTACCATGTGACTGCAACCTTTTAAACTGTCATTCACTAAAGCTGAATGGGAGTCATGAAATATAGTAAATTAAATTCCAGATGTGCACATTGCTGACTGCTTTGCGTTGAAGCATTGTCCTAGCAATCAAACTAGCATTTTTACAGGTGAGAATGAAAACTCTGAAAACCCTGTCCTTGATGCATGTCCTTGGTTGACAGTCACTATAGAGTTACAGTGCATAACCCCTACATATGTGCCAATGCATGGTCTTACATGAGCTTTTCAGGAAGTAAAGAATTTCAGTTATGTTTTTGTTTTGTTTTGTTTTGTTTTTTACTGTGGTGTTAAGAGAATAATTGGCATTTGGAATCAACAATGTTTTCTGGTCTGTGTCTTCTGTGTAAATATACATAACAACATCTTTAAGAAGGTATGTCTCTGTGTTATGAAAGGAAGTAATCTGTAAATCGCATGTTTTTTAAAGAACTTTTTCTTGAAAAACTAAAGGATGACTTACTTGGTGTGGTATTTGTTCTAGGTGAATAAATGATGATCCCTTCGATTGCTGTCACTGTGAGGAAACTGGAATCTGCATAAACAGCACTTAGCGCATTCACAAATTATATTTATCAACAGTACAGCCTAAAGAAACGACAATTTAATTGCAGTAGATGTCTAGTTTGGAATGAATGCAGAAGTTTGGCTCAAAATGATAGATAGCTTCTTGCAGAATAAACCTCTCTGATTCATTTTAGATATGTCATGTTTTTAATCATTATGCATAGAGAAACAGGTTTTTGCTGTGCCAAACTTTATCACACTGAACAAGACATGGGTTTCTGTGGTAGCTGAGTCACCAATGATGACGACGATGCATTGGACTGGGATTTCAAGTGTGGTAACCTGATTTTTTTCTTCACTGTCCACTTGAATCCATCTGATCATGCCTTAAATAAGAGGACAGAATTATCCACTTAATGCTATCTGCTTGATAGTATCAATGATTCATTTTGCCTTCTTATCAACTTCTTTACACTACAAAAGGTAACTTCAGTTTTGAGGTTGCTTTAACCACATAGGCTGATACTACTGGTTGAGCTGAAAACTAGTAGCAGCCACTTTGAAGAGAAAACCAAACCACTGATAAATTGATTTCAATAGCAGTGTAGGAACCATGAAACTGTGTTCTGCAGTCTCAGCACAGGGTGAGCAGCACTTAATTGCCTGAGTAGCTGCTTTGTAATCTGCAGCTGTTCAAATCTGTGTAACCTTTACCTGAGCTATGCGTCAATGCCTCTCCTACATACCTGTGCTCTGCATATGGCTTGCGAGGACTTAACTGTGCGTCTGCTCAGCACAAGCACAGGTGACTAGTGCGGGAGCCTGTAATTCAGTTCTGATTTGAGATTTCTCTAATTAAGCATTCACGGGGCAAGTTGACGTGACTCAAATCCCCCTCCATCTGTTAACTTGGAGCCTCTGTCCTGACAGAGTTGATTGATTGCGGGATTGTGTTCTGGTTAGGTGAGTGGCAATTGAGCTGACAAAGCAGTGGTTTACCCCCGCTGACAGGGAGGCTTATTAGTCAAAATCATAATGAGCTCCACTGAAGGAAGAGGATGGCAGTAAATCACAATTTCGTCTGCTGAACTTTTCTGTCTAGAAGTCATCTGAATACTCAGTCCATGTGTAAAAGAAAATAGGTTTTTTGTTTGGTCTTAAAGCTGTGTTTCAGATCACCTTTACTGTAAGGGTGTTTGTCAGCATCGTTGGAGAGAGAACAACGTTGATCATCTTTGCCTTTTTTCCAGGGGATTGCAAACTAATTGCATAAAAACTTTTATAGTTTTTTTTAATGTCGTGGTCCTATTTTTTGTTTATGATAGTGATGCGTATTATGTCAGTTTGGAGTCATGTTGCGAGGCCGGTGTAGCAATTAACACTTGAAAGACCAAAAAGGGAAATATAAGTATTTGTGACTACAACCAGAAGTCTCTGAGTTTACTTTTTTTTAGCATGCATGCCACTTCTCTGTATTTATTTCCAGCTTAAAAATGAATGGCAGGGGTTAATTAAATCCCTGCAAGTAGACTTTAGTAAGATCTGAAACTGTATGGACCCTGCACTTGCCTAGGAAGACCAGCCAAGACCTTACCTATGACTTTAGGTGCATTTAGAAATGCAAAACATGAGTTTTATAGTGCAAGTGTTCTCCTTTCCCTACCAGGCTAGCTACAATAGCTGGGCTGAGGACGATCCCTGGCAAGCTAAGTGTTGGACATTTTCAAAGAGCACTTTCTCTATGCAAAAAAACTTGAAAGCATCGAAACGGTCCAAACAACAGGCTGAACCTGCATGTTTTTCAGACCTTTTCTGGTAGCAGGAATGAAACTGTAATGTTCAATACAATTTGCTAAGGGTGGATTCCAGTTTGGGAGATTGTAGGTAAAATAAGGAGTCAAATGTAAACCTGATTACAGTTCCTGAAATTAAGTATCCAGGAGATTAGTTTCCTTTCAGACAGGTAGGAACTGACCCCCTCTCCCTGAGATTTCTAATTAAAGCAGCCAGCTATAGAATCGGTGCTGGTTCTTCCCTAAGACCCTCAAGTTGTGCTGTTGGTCAAGGCAGCAGAGTAGCTTAGTCAGCTCACAGGGTGTGAGCAGGTGCCATTCTGAGGGCATTTTCTCACCTGCCTAGGAGGTTTGAGGATCTGTGCTGAGAAATGAGGTTGTTGGTGTTTTAAGCTTAATGACTCAGGTGCTGGTAAGAAGTTGTACTTAGAAATATGACCCGGCATCTCCTTGCTTTTCACTTCTTCAAGAGCTAGTCATGAATCCAATATTCCTTGGACTAGGGGAGGAAAAAGCCACCTTGAAAAATGTCATAAAAATAGCTCTGTGAATGCTGCTTCTGAAGAGAGAAGGAGAGAAAACAGACAGATGCACTTTGTTGACCCTTCATTCTCTTCCCCCACGCTGTCCTCCCACAAGAGCTTAGATCATTAAGCTCCTGTATAATTAAAACTTAGTCCAAGTCACACTAATTCTGTTTACTGGCCACAGCGAAGGATATAAATACCTAATCACTTCCTTACACAGAGGCTGCTTCCTGCTGGTGGTTTGCAGTTGCAAAGGACTGGGTCCCTCAGCGAGCTCCTGGTGCAGCTGCTCGCCCTGTGTGAAAGAGCCTGACTCCAAAGTGGTCCCCTGCCACGGCGCGTTTATTTCCACAGATTCGGCCTCCTGTTTTTTCAAAGGGAATGATGTCACTTTCTATAAACAAACAGCACAGAAAGGCTATTGTCAATGCACATAATAACTGGAATTAAATTTACAGAATGAAATTAAAAGGGGAAGAAGGGACTGTCTTTTGAGGTTTTTCTGAGGGACGGCTGTTCTAAAGGGCAGCTGAAGCCACAGCACCGAAAGGCCTCGCAAATAGATCCTGAGCATAAATCCACTGAAGTCATAGCAATGGTTAATTGATGGCAACATAATTAATACAAAGTGTTCTCTCCTCAACGTGGAATGCCAAATGTCCATCGGTAATCTTCGGAGCACGTGAAAGTTAAACAAAGGGTTGCCTGCAGTAAGATTTCATGGGCGTGCTAGCTCCATCCAACACCCTTCTCTCTCTGCAGGAAGGAATAACTGGGAGATGGAAAGTGGAGAGGAGGGAGAACCTTCCTAATTCGCATCACTGTGGTCTTGTGAAGTTGTCATGAGAAAATAAGTAGCTACTCTTGAGCTCTAGTAGGACTGACATGGCTCTGAGTCTGTGGAGGGGGAGATGTACTAACAGTTGTCCAACATGCTTCCTGTAGAGGAAGTCTCAAAGTTCAGTGGATGGTTTCCTCAAGACACTGAGCACCCAGAGCTGTTAGTCTTGCCTGCCTTGGGCTCAGCGACTCCAAGGCATTAGTCCATGAGCTCCTGCTTCCTCTGTGCAAGAGGAAAGGGCAGAATTGCAAGTGAAAATAAGTACATGTGCTGCAGTCACAGCCCTTCATCTGCACTGGCAGTTTCAGGAATACCCAGTGCTTTAGTTTCAGTAAATTATTCCTCTATTTTCTCTCTCCTTATTTCTGAGAGCTGAGCGCTGCTATAATCAAATAATGTTGGACTGTATTTTGCTGATGTTTTACCTGTGCAACTGGGTAAAGTGCCTGGGGGTGAAAGATACTAGTTACACGACCAAGACCTTTAAAGCTTTTTAATAAAAATTTCCAAGTGGTACTGACTGATCTAGTGTCAAAGCTATACTCAGAGTGTGACACAAAATACATCAGTCCTGTCGAGAGGTACTGAGGCTTGCTGTGCTCAGGTGTCTGAAGTGAGTCTGCTTTCATTTGGAGTGTTTTTAATACTTCTCTAAGCTATGTGGAGATGAAGGTTAATACTTATACACTTAGTTTGTGACATTTGATATGTACTGATGCTGCAATTGAATCTTTTGTAGAAGCATAGGCTTTTTCTAGTTTCAGTTATATGGGATATTAATGACAACAGTAACTTTAAAGGAGACGCCATACTAATAATACCTTGAAATTTATAAAAATCTCTCTGGGATACAAGCTAGAGAGAGGTCTATTTGGACCAAACATGTATGAAGTAGAAGCAATTTAACAATTTAACAGATGTGAATTTAAAACACGTCTGTTTTGGCTTTACTCACTCTCTGCAACAGATTGATAGTGATCTAAGAGTCCCTCTGAATTTAATTTCTGGCTAATGTTGTTTTGCTGTAGAATTAATGATTGAAATGGTTTTATGTGAATCTCGACCACTTAGCATTAGAATTGATTTGTCTTGTTCTCCTGTCTCTTGTGCCTTTGCATGTCTCCTTACATTCCTACAGTTTGTTCATCACCTTCCACAAGGCCACCCAACATCTGTCATGTTTTCTCCTCCCACCTTGTAGAGGCAGAAATGCAGTGAATTGCCCTTTGGGTGGGTTTTTTATTTTGGTTTTTTTTGTGTTTTTTTTGTTTGTTTTTTGGTTTTTGGTTTTTTTGTTTGTTTGTTTTTTTTTTTTAACTATTACATGCAGTTTTCTAGAATAGACAAAGCAAAGAAGTGGGGATGAGGTTTGTGTCAGATATTTATTTAATGGGCTGAATGTGATACTTTTTGTCTCCTACACATCCAGCACTTCTTCCTCTGTGGCCCCCTCCATCCTCTCCCCAGGAGGTACCAATGAAGTCAGAAAGGCAGAGTGACCTTCCCCAGATGTCAGCCAGAAGTTGCAGACGGTCTTTTAAAATAAGGCTGCTGAGCTGTGGTGTAACTACTCTTTCACCTACCTCAGCTTCAGTTTCAACCAGCTTTCCCTGGTCTTTTAATTGGTCTTCTTCAAGTGCTGAATCACTGGGTGTAATGGTAACGATCTGTCAAAAGAGGTGTGTGTTTCATTTGAGTGTTACTAGTAAGTATGTGTAATCTGGCCAATTTATCTAAGTGTTTAGCACTGGAAAATGCATGTTCTCAGGGTGCACCGAATCTAAGGTACAGATACGGTTCATTATCATAAGAAAGAGTTTAAGCCCTTCTAGTACATGGCTATAGGACCCTGTTGCCTCTGTGATGGGAAAACAACTTCTGCTTAGCAGAGTAAGATGATGCATAGCTGACCAGAAGACAGAAAAATGTACTTTGTTCTCTATTCACCAAGGAGAGAAGTTGCCACCAAAAAACCCTCTGAGAAAGGCAGTGAGATTTCCACAGATTCCATTTTGTTTTCAATGTAAAGCAAGGTTTGCTTGAATATTAAATAAATATTAAAATTTCAGAAGCTTTATGTAAAAACCCCACACTTTTGAAGCCAAATACTTGATTCAGCCTTAGGCATGGTGCCACAACTGTTATCTCCATAATTAACCATTGCACAACCACTGTCCATCTAATTACAGTAATTAGCCTTCTCAGTTTTTTTCCCTCATCTCATAACTTTCAGGTTCTACATTTAGTTGTCTTAATGTGTTATTTAGTGGAAACTGGAGATAAAATGGTTCCATATGAATAATGAGATTTTTGAAGCTGCAAAAAATGGGAAAGGAAGAGTGAGAAGTTAGCTTCTGAGCATTTTTTAAAAATTGTGATTTCATTGTATTAAAGACACTGTGCACAACCTCTAAAAAGAGGAACAAATGCTGTTTCTGAGTCCTTAACACCTTAACAGGTTCAGAATAAAATTCAGAAACTCAAAGAGAGAGATTTCTAGAGATTGTGTGGGGTTTTTGTGGGCTTAAAATGAACCTAAAATCCCTCTCCCTCCTTTTCTTTAGCCTCTGTGGTAATGTAGACCACCCTGCATATGTAATACTGGCTAGAAATGGGGACATGCTTGTAGAGATAGTTTTTAAAATACTGTTTTTGTTTTAATTACATTTCTTAGCAAAATAAGAAATTTCTTCTGAAGATGAAACGGTGAACTCAAACCAAATGTGTTGCCTAGAGTCTTAGTACAGGGAGCTGCCTGGCACATTTATTTGGGTGCTTTACTTGTTGCTGATGTATAAATTTGGGTTTTATATGCTGCAATGGATATACAGAGGTCACTGTAAGCTATGAATCTGCAGACTGCACAGGTACTTTGGCCACGCTACTTATCCAGTTGTTGTGAGTGCCACTATTCGCATGGAGCTGGCTAGCACGATTATGATGTGATGCAAAGCCCATGACAGTCATTGTAACATTCTTTACTCCATCTTCCTTGCCAAGTCGGGATGATTTACTTTGCAGGTCAACCTACAGCTCTTGGCTAATTTCCAAACTCAGTATTATCTAATCTACAGATTGCTGCTGTTCCAGTTCAAGTCAGACAAATAACAACAAAAAAGAATTTAAATGAGCAAGGGAAAAATTTTACCCCATTGAACGAATAATTGAAGATGGAGTTTGGTCCAGAGAGAGGTATTTGAATCTGGGGAATAAAGAGCAGCAGAAGAAATGGCAGCTGCATAAATAATTGATCCAGTCTCAGCAGCAGTCCTTTTGTTGCTGAGAGTGAGGGAAACAAGGAAGAGGTGCTTTTCCTCTCACTCCTTGTATGGACTGCAGTGATTTATCCTTTCAGCAACTGCCTGCGTAACTGTGACATGAGAGGAGGAATCTCTGAAGGTGTCTGCAAAGGGAGAGACAGCGCTTGGCTTACTTCTCTTTTGATTTGGAGGACAAGTGATGTGCACTAGTTCTGTTGCAGAGAGGGGAGTGCATATTTTCACCGTATTTCTTTAGGCAAGTTGATCTTTGACCTGCATACTAGAAGTAACGTGTACTGTGGAATCAAATTCGAAGTGTTGTCTCCACCTCTCCCGCTTGGGAAGACAGAGAGGATTCGTCTTGTGAGGTCAGCAGTCATCACTATACAGTGGTTGCTACTGTCAGTATTTCCATTGCAGGATCTTCCCTAGGCTGACCAAAATAATGATGCTGAGAAATTGCTTCAGCTCAATATATCTGAGGCTGGCAGTGCAGTTAGCATCTAAGAAACAGGGGTTTCCAGGCTGCCACTTAAATCATGCAGTTATACGGTTGAAAGCTATTGCCGTCAATTCTGATTGTGGGTTATTCCCTTATGTCTGACAAAGGGAGTAATTTTGATTCCCTTAAATGTGACCTCTTAAAGAAAAGTTATGAAGAAGAGTTAATTTTTTTTCCCCATGCTCCTTGGTGTTTCCTAATGGTGTCCACATGCATTAAGGTAGTGTTTTGGTTTGTTTCCCTAAGCTGGAAAATTTGCTGTTTGAATTCACCAGGCCTCAATCCTTATTTATTTAACAGTTGTTTTTATAGCCATCTCTAGTGTGTGCCACACGGCAATAAAGTCACCTAAGTCACCTATGACTATAATTGTCTCGATTCAGGTAGGTAGCACCATTTTTTCCCATTTCCTGCAAACAAGAAACCGTTTTACTTGTTCAGCAAGAACTGCATGATATTCTGCTAGACCCTTGTTTTTGCAATGGTGCAGAGAAATAAGATCAAACCCAACAGTATTCCGGAAAAAACAGGGGAGTAAAAAATGCAGCATAGTGGCTAGTAAGTGATGCAATGACAATGTGCTTGTTGACTTTCCCAACTGATTATACCCCATTTTTACAAACACCTTGTAACATGGACCATGCTAGACCATTAATATTGTGCTCAACGTCAATTGCACTTTTACTGGAGTCAAAAGTAGAGTCAGAGTATGCATGAAGATACCTTGATACTGTATGATACTGTGCTTTTCAGAAAATACATGGAAAACCAGCATCATTGTCATTACATTCGTTTTTATTTAACTACAACAGATTAGGTAGAGGAGAGGTCATTCCCTCTGGTGTATATCTAGAGATGTTAATATACATCTGTTTTACACCTGAAGAAGAAGTGTCCATGAGACTATTGCCATCAAGTTGCTTAAGAAAACCTTTTCAAAGCAATCAGTGGGTGAAAATTAAAACCTCTGTCATTGGGGTAGCACTAGCCAGCAGCCAAAAAACCACCTGCAGATTTAAGGCTTACTGTGTAACAGTGAAGGCTAACCATGTCGGACAGAAACATAAGAACCGAATGTTTCCTGTGTGAGGATTAGGTAGCGTAAATCAGCTCATTAACTCACAGTGAATGTCTGCCATATGTAATTTCTCCCTCTGACGGAAAGACAGCATTCTTGAGTTTTCACAGCACGTGTTTCAAGTGCTTTGCAGGGCTGGTTCTGTCCCAGCAGGGCTCCATTGTGTAGGATGTTAGCTTTGCATTTGCAGGGGGCACATACATTCATTAGGAACTTAAACTAATGATCTTGTTTTATTGCTGGTTGAAAATACATATTTGAAAATACAGTTTTCTTGTCTCTGTGGCTTTCTAAAACAGACAGGACTAGGGCTTGCCAATTGTGCAGTGATCTGATAACCATAAAACAGCAAACTTAAAAGCTCAACTTGGAGAAGTTAACGTATTACCCATCATTGTTTATATGGCTCTATTCATACCTCTGTAATATATACACGAGGGGGTGTTTTGATTGGAAAACAATTAGTCAGCATCTGAAGTGCTGTCTAATTTTTACTGAAAGAAAGAGGAATGAAACCCTTGAGTCAAAACCTCTTTGTTTCTTTATTTATGTAGGAACACTCAGCTTCCAGCATGAGCAGAAGTGCGTACAGTGTTTCTTATCCTTCAATGTACTTAAATACTTAGAATTGGTCAGGAAACCATAACTGTTTAATTAGGCTTCTTGTATATGTCTAGGGTTGAGCATACTTGACAGCAAGTAGTTTGATACCTAGACTATTGGCTAGTACCAGTACAACAGGAAAGCTACCCTTTTAATTGTCTTGTTGCTGATACCGTGGCATTCAGGCTGTAATAACCAAAGCAGGCTGTAAAGAGTTGCAGAAGAATGTCACGATACTGAACAGCAGTTGAAATTCCATGTAAACAAGTATGAAGTGATGCTCCAGGGGCAGGTGCACACACAGCACTGTTTGTCTTCCCATACTTCTGAGGGAGAGCTTATGGATGCTGGTATAGTCACCTCTATTATTGTCAGCTCAATGCACAGTGATGGTCAGAGTCCAGAGCAGACAGCACTGGACCACTGCATAAATCCATAGTATGCCTATATCTGGCACGTGTACTGTTATGGTATTGCGTCTCCCCTTGCACTCCTTTTTTCCACTTAATTGTCCCCCAAGCCTAACTCCCAAAAAGATAATAAAACGGAAGGAAAAAAGTCAGAGGTATGTAATAACTTCTCTATGAGAAATCATTGAATAGACTTCAACTCTTCAGGCTGGAAGGGAGAGAGCTCATGAGAAATAGACCTCACATGTAATATTTCAAATGTCACAGACAATGTGAGCAAAGTTCGATTGCTTAGTGACCCCTCTGTTGCAGAAATAGGGGACATTGCATGAAACTGGCAGCATTCAGGTTCAAAACTGCTTGTTAAGCAGCAGAAATCCCTGCCACAAGATGTTATTGATCCTAGATGTTTTACACAGGTTCAAGGGGAGACTGGAGAAACTTGTGAAGAGAACTCCTCTGTTATTAAATATTGGTCATCTATTGCTCAGGAAGCGTGTCCGAGCTGAGAGTCATTGGAGGCTTCATGAATGTGAGGTGAGGATCGCTCCCTGCTCGCTCTGGTTGTACACTTTTCCCTAGCCATGTGCCTTTTGACCGGTGTCAGTGGCAGGCACTGGGACAGGTCCAGGTTTAGTCAGTGTGACTGTCCCTGTCTTCTGAGACCCCTCTGCACCTCAACCTTGTGTTGTCAGGTGGTCTTCCCTAAAGCCGGTGACACGTATTAGAGACCCCAGGTAAGAGCAACCACCAGTAAACCTAACCCAGGCTTTGGCACATCTGCAATTGAGTTGGCAGATGTACAAGGTATTCTGAGTTGGCTTCCTGCTGGAGAAGTAGCAAGTGGTATCATTCGCTGTTCTCTGTGCCTGCCAGCTCCCTTTTTATTTAGAATGCAACCTTCAAAGCAGATCATTACAGCAGATGTACAGATCATTATTTTGTTCTTTCAGTAATCCAGGCAATACCCGCTGCTTTGCAGTAGGCAAGGCATGCAAGCGTGCCCCTAGGATTACTTTCAATTAGATAGCCTGTTTCTGCTTTCTGTCCACCCCTTTCTGTGTATGATTGTGTACATATACATATCCATATACGTATACATATACATATACATAGACACACACAACTTCTTTACCAGAACCCCGTAGAACCACACAGTCACACAGTGACAATTAAGAAGTCCTTCCAAAACGTCACATTTTCTCATGTGCCAAGAAAATACCTTCAGATATGTGAACACAGCTTGTTTGTCTTGCAGGCATAGCCAGCCTCACCAAGAAATAAAAGCTTTTGGTGAGATTCTGAGTTAAATTTATGTAACGTGCTATATACAGGGGCATCCTGCCCTGGTTTGAGGTAAAACGGTTAGAAAGCAGAGTTACTGAACAAAAGTGGTCCTGTTTTACCTCAAACCAGGACACATCATATGTGAAGACTGGTCCTTTACCCAACAGCTTAGGTATATCCAGTAGTAGTTGTGATTTTAAACGTCAGACTCTCTGTTGCCTGGATAGTGTGTATTTAGCTTCAAAGCTCCGCACGCTGCTGTGAGCACTCATCCTCAGAGACCGCAGCAGCAGATGTAGTCCACAGCCCACTGGCTCAACAACACGGGGGCAAACTAATCTCTTTAGTTTGGCATTAAGATAAAACCAATGTGCATAAAATATGCCTCAGTATTCATCAGATGGTCAAGGAATTTTGCAGATAATTTTTGTTTCCAGAGAAACCTGTTGTATCTGTAAAGGAGAGATGTTTACAAATACACTCTGTGAAGATTTTCACATCCTCAGTAAGGAGTAAGACATTAGGCATTCCAGTCCTGTCACAGAACGGAGACAGTGTATTTATGTAGCGTGTGGGATGTGTGAGTTCAAATTAAATAAATTAAATTGCTGTTGAAATGAATCTGGGTCTCACAGCTAAGTACCATAAATACGTAGCTAGTATTTTATTCTTCTTCCCCTTAAAAAACACTGAACCCATTTTTCATTGCAATTTTTAGCAAGCGGAAAAAGTTATGTGTCATAAAAACAAATGTTATTTTTGATGAGCTCCGAGTATGAAAAAGGTTTTATAATTAACAAAAAATTAACAAATCCAGGTTTTGCATTCCAGCGCAGGTAAAACAAAGTCATGAGCCACTTTTCTTTAGGTTTAGATGGCTTGTTGGATTTTCATTTTCAAACCCACTAAGTAATGTTTTTGTGCGTGCCCTCACATGGTCAAGTGAACGAAATAATTAGTGTAGAGGTTGCATTTTTGTGCTAATGAGCTGTCATAGACAGTGCCGAAGCTCTGAAGGGCAGGTTTTTCATTGGTCTCAGTTAAAGGTACCATAAAGCAAAGAGAAGGTTAAAGAATCATGGAGCTAATCCCACCAGGGTGATGGCACCGTCTTTCAAGGAGAAAGGTATAAGGTGGTAATTGCCTTCCAGTCAAGCTGCTCGAGGTTTCTCTCGCCTCCTCTCTTCCCCACTTTTTAGGCATTTTAAGCACACACTCATTGCTATGTTTTTTTCTACTTTTATTTCCTTCATTTTCCCCCTCCACATAGAGCATTGGAACCACCGTAACCCACCAAATCCCTCATTTTTAATCAGGCAGTTGGTTTCAAGTTCTCGCAGTATCTCCATACCTTTAATTTCTGCATTAACACAGTAAAATGGTAGTCTTTTACAACTCAGAGAAGATTACTTTACTGCCCTTCCCATCCTCCCTAGCAGTCAGGAAAGGAAAAATTAAGCTTCTAAATGTTTTTCCTTTACCCTTCTACTACACGGCTGCAGATTTTTATAGCCCGAGCCATCACGTCACCTGGGCCTTTTAGTGCACTGTCTTTAGGCTGGGTCAGTGCTTTTTAACCCTTTCTTACAGAAAATCTGCCCCGCCACTTTCTGTTTAAAATGCCAGACTCCATAAAAGCACTGTCCAGTTTCTGGTGTAGCACAAACCCAGAAGTCCTTTGCAGTTCAGGGGAAACAGTATCTTTTGGCAGAACATCGCAGCTAACTTTTGGGTTGCTCCTAAGTCTCTGTATTACAGGGTTTTTCACTGGGAAGACAAAGAAAATGCTCTCCTAGGGATCCTTCTTTGCAGCTGGTTCTTGAGGGTGGCAGAGCCAAACATCTGTAGTCCTGAAAATAGCTGTGGGGTAGCAAGTGCTGTGCCTGCTGCCTTTCCGGCTGGTCCATACAAAATAGCCACAGCGATTCTCTTTTCCTTACGGCTAATGTGGCATAATACTTAGAAGCTATGATTTCTGTCTTCCTCTGGCATATCCTAAACTTCCAGATTTTAAGCTGCCTGAAGGAGGTTTTTCTTCAGAAAGATAAGTATAGGCTAGTCAACTTCTTATAGCTGAAAAACCCCTAGTGCTAAATATGTATTTGATAGACAAAAAGGAGAACCAGTAATTTGGTTTAGTATCTTGATTAAAGAGAACTACTAAGCACACTTAGGCTGCTGAAATGGGGGTGAAGCTCCTGTAACCTTCCTGGTGAAGCCCCAAAACTCGGTGGCATAAAGACGTTAATTCTCAGAACAGACAGGTTGCTGGTGAGCACTGCAAGCAGAGTAGATGCTTGTCCAGTCTTTATGCCACTCAGTGGAAACCAAGACATTTGAGATACATCGAGTCAGGGTCATGTTTAATTACAAATGTATCTTTTTCCTACAGAAATTTCCATATAAGTTTAATATTACCTGCTTGGCTTGTTCCTTGAAATAAAAACACCTGAAGAAGGACAAGAAAAGGTGCTTACTAACTTTTTCCCTGGAAGCCTAAAAGGAGCTTTGAAACTGGCATTTATGTCAGGTGCCTTTAACCTCTGAAAGAGGCAACAGGATTATGGTTCCCTTATCCTTAGGTCTTGTTTTGCCTCCTACAAACAGTTCTTATTGGGGCCCTGGGGGCACTAATAAGCCCTAATGGCCTTGATCAGCCTCACCTGGGGCTGCCCTTTGCCCATGGCCCAGGAGCTCCATTTTGGTTCAGCCTTGGGTCTAACAAGGTCTGCCTGTGCTGCTCTGCAAGAGTCTGCTTCTGCCTGGCTATGAACGCTGTGGTTCCTGACCTGTGGATGGATGTCTCAGACAAACCTTGCCCCATCCCTAAGGAGCTGCCTGAAACCTAGACCTAGGGCTGCCCCCCAGCCCACCCCGCTCCCTGGCTGGGGCAGCGTGGTGGCCCTGGGGAGCCCATGGAGCTCTGGTCCCGAGGCAGCAGCCAGTCCTCGCTGTGCTCCAAAATCTGACTTTGTGGGTAAGCGACCAAAATGTTTGTTTGAGCCTGGTGGCGCTCTGAGAGCAGGGGTGTTTGTTGGTAGCAAATCACAATCCGATTCCTCTTGTGCAGGTGAAGCTACTGTTTTGTTTGTATTGATGTGGGCAGGATGAATAATAAGCAGTAAAATAAAAAAAAAAAAGCTGCACGGAATTCAAGTTAATTACATAGTTCAGATTCACTATGTTTGCTTGCGTAGGTCTATATGAAGATACAAAATCTTGACATAAGGTTATCAGGCTCCAACAGGTGATCATAACTATTTGTGGCTGAGGCTTCTTGAGATTGTTGGTTTGATAGTTGCTTGGTAAAGACCACACAATATCCAGGATGCAGGTGTCAGAAAACACTGAACTGAGGGTTGTGCCTGCTTTTCTCTGGAGGTTCAGCATGGGAAGTCTGTCTGGGGATTAAAGCCCCTCTACCCCCGTGGGTCCTGGAGTCTAGTGCCTTCTTTGGAAGGTAGGCCCTGAAAATCAAAGGGGTTTGGGATTTATTTTTCACATATTACAGAAACAGTCCCTGCAGACCAGAGTCTAGTCTTGCATTGCCATTGCTTGCTAAAGGTATGGTGGGTGCATGGGATCCTTCGTGTCAAAGGAGAGCCTCCTGTTGCATGGTAGTCTAGTCTCCATCTAGGAGACAGTCTCCAACTTTACAGCCTCTGCTCCCAAGACTGCATCGTAAACTGAATAATAATAATAATAATACTAATAACAACAGTAATCATAGTCTGAAAGACCATGTGCCACTTCACAACTGAAGGTAGAGTTTGGGGCTGGATGTTGGCAGGATCTTTTCAAAGTGTGAGCTGGTACCCTCAAGTAGCAGCTCTGTGTTCATAAACCTGTGGTCCAAATCTCTGCGTGTGTGTAAATCTACAACTCTTGCATTGAGAATTGTTCCCGTAGAGCAGCAGAACTTAATATTCATGTTGGATTGCGAGCTAGCTCAGGCTCGTTTGCTCTTTTTGATTGACCTTTCTCTAAGCAGCGTTTTGCCTTGGCAGGTGTCTGCCGTAGGTAAGGTTAGGGTTAATTCTCTTACTGCATACTTTAAACATTTCAGCTTTCTTGTTCGGCTGAAGTGCCCTAGCACGCCCTTCCCAAATAAAACTGAAATAAAGCACTTCTGTGCTGCTCAAGTTTCCTGTAAGGGGACGATCGATGGGGGTCTGTCTGCTCGCTGGAGGTGCTTGTGGGATGGGGCCACAGCCTCCTGCCTCCGGGCAGGGGCAGAGACTCAGCCCAGCCTCCTTGGTCCTCTCCCACCTGACCTCAGCCCGTGTTGACACTTATTTGAACCAGCACATGAGTGTGACGGAGGTCCAGGTTTTGTAAGAGCTGGGTGCTTCAGCAGCATGTCCTGTAATTGAGTCCTCACCTGTAGGTAATAGTGCCAGGGAGGTGGAGTGGCTCCAAGGACAGCCAGGCTTGTGTAACCTTGATCTGAGGGCACTGGTGGCTTGGCCTTGTCACACGTCTGCAGAAGGGGTGGCTACCCAGAAGCATCCCATCTAAATCTCTAAAAGCTCAAGATTAGCCAAGAAGAAAAGAGTTACTGTTTGTAATGATATCTGTTGGGGGGGAGGGGAAGGTTAAATTCTCATTATCTTGCATTTGTGATTATTTGTTTTTAAAATTTTTCTTTTTTAATATTGTACTAATCCTCCTATTAAACTTAACTGGATTATCTTTAGTTGCAGCTTTTTTTCTTGCCTTCTTTTAATCCTCTGCATTTGGGCCCTAGCCCTTGGCCAGTTTGTTGGAAAACAGTCTCTTCAATTTGGTGTGACTTCAGCAACTGTTATTTTATTCTGTATGCCTGATGCTGGTATTTCTGTCAGTTGTTATCTCTGGCATTCACTGGAGTAGCTAAAGCTAAAATGCCTGATAGGCTGGTATAGTAATTAATATTATTGTCGTTTTAGTCTGCAGGTTGTTTATCTCCTCCTTCAATCTTGCTGTATATATTGGAACATAATCAAGAGAAGCTTGTTTGTGGGTTTGGTTTTTTTTTTTTTAATTTTTACTTGTTTATCACTGATATGACTTAAGAAACAATGTACTCATCTCTAGTACTTTCCAGCAGTACTTACATGGCCTAGAATAAGCAGTAGCAGTAAAAGATTATCATTGAATGGGCTGCTTCCCCTGGATTTGTTTTCCTCTTCTTAAATACTGTTTTCCAATTTTTTCCTTCTCTGAGTAATTAACTTGCAGAAGAAAAGGTTCACTTTTACTTTTCCTGTTGCTGGGGTTTTTTTGTTGTGTTTTGTTTTTATGAACCTACATAAAGCACTAATTGAGTAAAAACATTTTGGTTCACAAACAGCCAGAGTGACCAGCGCTACTCATTTCTTGTTTTTTTCCAGAATTTTATTTGGCAAGCTGGATGGGTGCCTGTGGGAGGAAAGAAACGGAATTAAATTTGGGGAAATACAGGATGAAACTTGAAAGGGTGTGTCCTCAAAGATGTGTGCACATGTGTCACACTTGCAAATTGGGTAATTGCATATTTAGTTTCCTGTCTGTATACATGTGTGGGAGCAAATGTACGGTTTGTCTGCCATAAGGGAGATACACGCACCAAAGGCATCATCATTTTCAGGCTGTTTTGAACCTAGTGCACTGGAAGAACTTACACTATGGTGTAAGCCAGTGTGATGACTCATATATTCAGTCCCAGTTTCGTGTCTGTCTAACAAATCCTGGTAATAATGGTGATGTTAAACGTGTTTTGGAGTATACTCGCATCCATTAAGCAAGAACATGCTGGTGTCTCTTGAAGGCTTGTTGTCCTCAGGCCCCAGGAGACCTTGGCTAAGGGCATTACTCCACTGTCAGTTATAACTGCCAGTACATCCTTGGTACTGCCTGTGTCTTTCTTGTGGAAAAATACCCCTACTGCTATATTTTGTCTTGTTGATACTGCCACTTGGATAGCTTGACATAAAGCTGGAAGCGGTGACAGTGAGGAAAGACATAGAAAGATGATGAGGTTTTCTTGTAAACAGTTTGTATTGATAGTTAACGAAAAGAATAAATTTAATGCTGGCTTTCACATTTCTATTCTGTATCCCTACCCTCCCACCTGGTGATGCTCATCTGCCATTTGGAGTCCTTCTGGTTATAACTATGAAAAATAAGCTATTTCTGATGCGCCAATAAATATACTTGCTTGCTCTTCCTAAAAAACAACTCCCTGCAATTACCGTTGTGGTGACTGCACATAATGAATGATAGAGCTAGCGGGGAAAAGTTTTGCTGTCATAACCAAGCTTTTAAAATGTAAAATTTCAAAATAAACACCGCACATTGTTTGCAGTTTGCATTTTAGATACTTCAAAACGCGCGATGCAACTTATTTCTGCCATGAAAATGGATGATGTGGCTATTCAGTGGGACAACATTGTGGGGTTTTGTTTGTTTACTGTGTGTATTTGTTATGCGCGGAAGGCATGGGGGACTGAATTTAGCATCTTATTTCTCTTTCTGCCAGGCTTTGAAATTAACTTCGAAGTCAGTATCTTTTAGCCCTAATGAAGGGTTATTCTTGTCAGAAATGCAGATATAACTAAATGTGTGTTAACCTTCTCTTGCTTTTTATTGCAGAAGTGAACGAGGATGGGCTACTTGCAGAAGTTACTTGGCCACATGCACATACATTGTCTTTCATTTTTCCTATCTGAAATGAAAGTTTAGAAATGGGTATTTTTATTGTGAGACACAAACATCCTTTTCTGTTAGTTATGGAATTAACTTAATTAAACTATAAGCTAACACCCTGATAGTCCTCTGAGGGCTGTGAAATCTTTGAAATCAAACTAGAGAACATTCAAAACTGCAGTTGTGAAATGACTGACCTTCTGGAGGGGTTTCCAGGCTTCTGGTGAGGTTTTGGCAAGCCAATAGACTGGCTCTAATACACTTAAACTTTATTATCATTTTTTTATAAAAACTCTTTGAGGATTCGTGTGGAGTACTGGAATGGTGAACAAATAATGTAATTGTCACTAGTGCAGGTACATCTGTTGTTGCCTGCTACACGCTTGCTAGGTTTGTTATGGGTTCTAGAGGGTTTTGGCTTTGGGCTGGGTCTCTGTTCAGACTCAGCATACCTCTCCAGGACACCCACAGCTGAACTACTTGCTGTGACAACTTAAAGTCCTTGAGGATTTGCTGGTTTCAAATGGGGGAGACTTAAATCTAATCTAGTCAGGTCCTGTGGATTTTGAGAAGGATAGATGCTGTGGCTGATGAAAATTCAGCTGTTCAGTCATGTGCGATGCTTCTTGCAATGTGTGATCCCATGTCTTTTTCTGGCTTATTTGCAGGAGCTAAAACCTGCTCTTCCAGTGGCTCAAAACTCGTGTAGCCAGTGCTCTAGACTGGGTGTTAGTGGTCTCCACTGGAAGTCCTCAGGCTTACATTAAGTACTTCTGATGCAATCTCCATTTTAAGGTGAGGCTGCTTCTTTACCTGTGTACTCCTTAAATTCATTATAATGTAACAGTAACAGGACAGTAACTGTGAGTGAGTCTGCTTGTAGTTCTAGCCGTATATATATATGTGACTTCAATATGTGTGTATGTTTATGCACATATATGTGTTTTCAAGGGTAGATGTGTAACTTTTCTCTTCTTGTGCATTGAAGGCAGGAGTTCTGCGTCAAATGTAGCTCCTTAGTATTGTCCTAATAGTTTTTGTTCTGGATAGTACTGGTGGTGTGAGAGGGCAAAGTGAGGAGAGGAGCCTATCGCTTGTCTGTGTGAGCTTAGCTCTGAGAAGCTTGAGTCTGAGCTGAGAGACGACACTTCATAGCCCAGTGAGGTTTTTCCTCTCATCTTCTCCCTTCCTCCTTCCCCCTTGGCTGCGTTGGCCCGAGATGTAGTGATGTCTCTGCTGGTCGGTGCTTCCCACGGTGCACTGATCTTCTGCTTTTTCTTTTTTTTTCCTCCAAGTCAAAACTCAGTCTTGCCTTGGCATATGACTCTTACTCAGACAGGTCTGTACTACAGTTTTAGTCTATATTCCTTAAAGAGAAGTGGATTTCTTCAAGTAAGCAACCTGTTTTGCGTTATGGTTGGATGCTTCCCACAGGTTTAGATTGTGGGGTTCAATTTTGTCACCCCTTGTAGCATTTCCTCCCAAGAGCATAAACCTGCAGCTGCTTTCTGTCTCTCCTGGGGAGAGCAGGGCTGCCTCTGAATGCCCTATAGCTTAATTTCCCCAGATTTGATCCATGTGGCCCTATCAAATTTGAGCCATGTGGCGAAATCTATGTTTGGGAAACTGGTAACAGGATGATGGAGATGTAAAGGAACTCCGTAAAACACTAATATTTAATGTGAAATACACAGACTAAGACCAGCCACTTGGCAGTGTTGTCCTGCAGCTCTGGTGAATCAGTTGGGCTGGGGCAGTTTCACAATATCCTTTTTTTTTTTTTTTTTTCTCTTCACTCTTGGAGCTATATCTACAAGATCTAGCTCTAGCTAGCATTGGCAGTGTCTGTAGTGGAATCAAATCTCTTCTCTAAAAAAAATATGCCACTTTCTCTCTTCTGTTTAAAGGCGGAGTTTGGTGTTTTGTGTGGGGGTTTTTGTTTTTTTTTTTTTTCTCTAATAGGATTTTCCATTCTGTTGCTCCTCTTTAAGCCTTTCAGTAGTTACGGAAAGTTTACCCTAATCTCTGTTTCTTGAACCTGATGAAAGATAGGAGGAAACCCGGCCAGTGGATAAAAGAGCCAGGAGAATAAATATTTCTTACCAGAGCGGGCAACTGGTGAGGTTTAATAACTGGCTGTTGTGTGTAGTTTGTAAGGGCAGAGTTTGTCTTGGACAGTGTGGGACACTCTGTTCAGGCCAAAAGGTTTCTTGAAAGAGAAACCATTAAATGCGAATGACTGACTGACACATATTAGCTAGCTATACCGCACAGGTTCTCCCTATATGGCCTGGAGTGGGAAAGTAAAAAAAGGCAATCAAAAATCTTAATTTTGCTATTGGATTTCTGAGAAGCTAGGAAGTATTTTAGTTTGGCAGGACCTTGATACAAGTATGGTAATATCTGACTTGGAAAATGCTATGCCAGCTGCATCACTTGGACAGGAGGTGACAATAGCAAAGCATGAGCAGAGCTGCCACTGTTTAGTTACTATCCCACCATGGGAAGGAAAAAACTGTTTTTGACGTACCTTGATATCTTGCAGGTGAATTTTGGTACTTGCCATGATCGCTGTATGCTCCTAGGAAGTAAGAATTTATCAGCAGGGAATATTTTCCTCCTTCTCTTAAATATCAAAATGCTTCTCAGCCAGAAGTCATCCCTGTTGTTAGGATAGCTGCTGTGTTGTTTTGTACTCCTGTGATTATTGGTAAGGAACTGAGGAGTTTTATTAGTTTCCTGGCATGCAGGTTGGAAATTCTTTTTCTGCTCTGATGTTGAAGCAAAATGAATGTAGTGTGTGAAAGCTGGTCTGAAAACTTAATGAGACTTTGTTCTGCTCTTGGTCAAACAGTTTTGAGGGCTGTCTTTGCTCTCTTGGCAAAGGTGCAGGAAGAAATATGGTTTTGTACAGAATCTTAACACCTCCTGGGGCGCCCAGGCACAGTGAGTGCCCCCGTGAGTGGCAGAAACTGCTGTGGGTTAAGCAAGCAGTAGTTGGTCACTTGGCTGAGAATAAAGTCAGTGCCTTCAGTCAGCCTTCTTGATAAGACTGTTGATAGCGGCCATCCGGGTGGGTTAGGCTGTCTGGGAAGTGTGTGTATTTACCTTAGCTGATTGGGTTGCCTGAGATACAGTAAACCAAAACTTTTTGAGATGTGATATTGTTTCTGCTTCTGCCTCTCCAATGCAACAAAATGCAGGGCTGTACTTATTTTCAATGCTTTGTGATTGAGATCAAAGCTTTTGAGGCAAACTGTATGGTTAGTTGCTAATTTGAAGCGTGTCACTTCAAAAGTTTCAGATATCAAAGGACTTTTTTAACAGATACCAGTAACTTATGTTGTAGTTGTTGTCTTCCAGCAAGCTTTGTGAAGCATGTGAGCTCCAGCGGGTGCTGGTATGAAGAAGAGTGTCTAGTCCAGCATAGCCATTGAAAAGGCTAGGATTTATGTAACGATCAGTGACTTCAGGAACAGAAGCAGTTTTCAGGGGTGACATCATGGGTAGCTATTTTTACGGAATGGATGGTTATAAGAACATCTAGAATATACAGAGAATTCTACATATATTCTGCATGTTGGGGGGGGGGGGGGGGGG
>VZSF01004113.1:52292-176079 GCA_013398295.1 Chionis minor
GGGTCTAGTAGCCCGAGAGAGAGGAGGCTGCTGCAGTTCCATGCCCTTGGTTCCAAGCACTGGCAGGGCTGAGCACGTGTTCCCCGTGCGTCTGTGCACGCACCGCCCCGCACGTATACAACACGCACGCACCCGGCTGACCATGCAGATCAACACAGGCAGGCACACAAATGGCACCGGTGGCCTCATCCTGTTCTCCTCTCTGGCTGAACCAGATGAAGGTCTCTTAGTGTGAAACATTAATACATAATTATACGTGTGTGTCTCTCTCTCTCTCACAATAGGTATCTACACACACCATTAATTATATATTATCAATATGTTAATTATATGATATATCACTAATATTTATTAATTACTAGAAAACATAGTATTACTGTCAATAATTACCATTAATTATTACTAATTATAATTTTTTATATATATATATATAATTAGGTATGCAAACACACACATACAATGTGGATGTCTCCAGAAGCTGGGCTTAGGCATGCAGACTACCTGCCCCTGGATCCTGGCCTTCCCAGTTTCTGGCACATGGAGATATGAGACTGCAGGGCCCACAGCCCCTCTCCTGCTGCCGGTCCAGACCACTGCACATGCAGGACCCCCTAGGTGCTTCTGATAGCCAAGCCCCCATGGTCTTCCCATTAGAGAGACAAAGGCACACACGGTGGGGTCTCTCATCAACTGCCTTGGGAGCAGCTGTCTGGGACCCCACTGATCCTTCCGTAGCCAGCTCCTCCAGTGGTCTCACTCTTGGAGACAGACAGCCCACTGGCTCCCAGGGTTGCTGGTAGCTGAAGCCCTACCCACACACACACACGCTTATGATCAGCCCTTTTGATTCCCTTACCCCTCCATTTTTCCATGCTTGTTCCCCATCTCCCCCCTCAAAAACCCCATAGTAAGTCCTGTGCAAACCCCAAATTCTCTTCCCTTTCATCCCATAATGTGCCCAGTATATCTAGGCAGTGACTCCCCCTGCCCAGTCAAAAAGGTGCTCTGGAGAGGTGCTCCCTGTTGAGCCCTGGGCAGTGGGGCTGAGGCTCTCCTGGGACAGCTTGGGTAGGGTGGGACCTTCTTCTGGAAGAGACCTTCCTCTGAGTCCTTAATTTGGGTTCCTGCCTGCCTTTGGTCCCTGTGCTTCTTGGGGCTTGTGGAGATGGGCCTTGGAATGAGCCTAGGAGTAGCTGGGGCAGGGTATTATTTGGGGTCCCCCACTGCTGTTGTCTCTCTGTCCTCCCCTGTGTGCGTGCAGATGAGCTTTACTACAAAACCTAAGGCTGGGTGCAGAACATGCAGAACTCCTGGTCCACTGGGTCAGGACAGCAGCATCTTTGCATGAGAAGTGATGTTCTCTTTGCTTCTGCTGTGAGGCTTCTGCCCCAATCAGGTTAATTAAGAATAACTTTTGCATTCAAAATCCAAAAGGATAAGAGGGTTTAGAGAAGTTGGAGGAAGAAAATGAAACTACAAAACCCCTCTTCCAGGCCTCAGTCCCAAGCCTGAGAGGAGGAGAAGGAAAAAATGGGTTAAGGTTGGGGAGGTAGGTGATGTGTGTGTGAGGATGGACATATGACTGTCTTAATTACATTATCTTTTTTTGCAAATACTACCATAGCCTGTACACAAGATATATAGCATAAAGTACCATAACCAGGGCTGATCTGCAACACCAGGAAACCTCTGCAAGGACCAAGTCTGTTCACCCCCCAGAGCCCTGATGCTAACTAGCTGCTCCTACATACTGCTGACGGTCCATACCTCTCTCTTTGCTCTTTGTGTAGGGACTGAATCTGAGAAAAATAAGACTGTCATTGCTGTTGGATGAACACGTCACACCAAAATACAGAAATTTGGCTTCTTTTCTGAGTGTTCTTCTGGACTAGTATCAAACCTGGTCATATCACGGAGCATACTATGTTAGGATTATTAAATCCTCATCAACGTTTCATCCATTCCAATAATATTTAGTAGCAAATGCATAGTACACAAATGTTCCATTTAAAACCCTTAGTGAACTTGTAAGGCAAAATAATAAGTTAGAGACAAATCAAATTTAAAATTTAGCTTGCTGTTATGTGCAGTCTTTGCTGATAAAATCACAGCCTGTTTCCCCATCCCCCTTGGGATGCTTGGTTCTGTCCCTTCACTGAATGGGAAATGTTCATAAAATGAACAGGCACTATTATTTCATATTTTATTGAAGTGGTCCATTTTCACAGCAGAGCCTACACCAAGTTAATTTTTTCATGGCTTTTTAGAGGGTTATCAGACTGTTTCCTGTTTCTCAAATAATTTCTTTTTGTAGTACTTCTGAATTAAATAAGGTGGATGGGAAATGGAGGCAGGCAGTGAGGCCAAGAAGACAGGCCAAACAGGTGCTGATGATTGATTTTTTTTTTTTTTTTTTTCTGGTAGGGAAAACTAATCTCAAATAGATTGATTTGTTTGGGGCTTTTGTTTGTTTGGTAGTGTATGTTTTTTGTTGAGTTTTGAGGGAGTGGGAGGCTAACGGTCTTTTTGTTGTTTTGGTGTTTTATTTTTTTGAAGGGCACATGAAGTGCTATAAATAGCCACGTTTAAAAAGGATCTGTCATCTTGCATCACAAATGTAAGCATTCAGCTTTTTAATGACTGTGATCCCACTAACACCAGGCGCTTGAGAAAATCTGATGTATTCAATTAGCAATTGCCTTTGAAAAGCTTGACTTTTTACTCAGCCCTTTAACTAGGAACTCAAGTAGCAGGAGGGTTAGTTTTGTCTCAAAGAACTGAACCACTCTGACCAGCAGATTGCCTTTTCATCACCTTCTTCATCTTACTTTACCAGAAAAGGAAGAGGACTTGTAGAAAACAGCTGCCTTCACTTACGCAAGTCTGATTCATCTCAAGGTTGCCTTGACTAACACAGAAGTATTCTGGATTAGAAGGGAGAAGATACAAGGATGCTATAGGGTAATTAAAAACGGTGGTTTTCATTCCCCCACCTCTTACACAGAGGAGGAAGTTTCTTACTGTGTTTTCCAGCTTATGAAAACAGGTCTTTGGAAACTGTCATCTTGAAATTATTTTGGTAGAATTTATGGACAAATTCCCTGAAGCCTTAAAGAGAAAGTAAATTCTGTGATGTAGTACGGCTCTGACATCCACATAGGACTGCTTCTTAAATTGCACTACCTACCACAAAACCCACCGCCACTTGAATTAGTGAAGTGATTGACACAGTAACAGAGGTCTTCTGTGATAAGGGCAAGACATGATGGGTCATTTTATCGGTACGTATCTGGTGGCAAGATGTGGGCGTGTTAACATCCCATTGTAAAGCTTTAGAAGGTAGTCCTAAGACTCAGTCAGAAGAGTGTTGGTCTGGTTTGATCAACAAGCAGTTGATATGCTTTTGTCTTAAAGTTGGTAGTAGCCATTGCAGCTTTCTTTTCCAAAAGTCGTTATACCTGCACTTGTCTCAAGGAGTAGAGACTCCACTTCTGCACAGGCTCAAAGCCTCCCACTTCGGGCCTGGGCTCACCACTTTGTTCTTCATTAAAACCTGGCCCTTGTTTCATGAGGATAAATGTGGGCTTAGTTTGTTCAACTTTGAACCTTCTTTCTTCCTCTGTAATGATAGTTTTTAATCCAGGCAGTTCTTTAGATGATGCTAACACGCTTACCTGTGATTATAAACCCTGAAAGGTCCTCCTACAACTCTGTCTCATCTGGAGAGTGTTACGCTTCATAAGAACTGAGAGATCCTGTTAAATTATCAAGTACCCAAGAAACGGTGTTCTCAGCAGAATGTGATTTATCCTGTTCAACTGGTACAAAAATTTTCAAGTGGCAAAACTATTCCCCCCTACTAACTTGGGACAAATTTAGCAGACAGTAAAAGGGAAGACTTGCATGCAACTTGTCTAATTATTTTCCTTTTTTTAGCTAACTTCATAAGCAAATTGATAGGTGAGCAACAGGCTCAAGTGTTGCAATTTTTTCTACCCTTTTTAGAAAACAGTATGTTCATATATAAGCAGAAGACTTCTACATTTGTTTTTTGCAGGATTATTATTAAGAAGGAGTGAAAATGGTTCATGGGAAGATCGTATCAGGGCTCAGGGTGAATTTGTCTATAAAAAATCATAAATCCATCAGGTTATTCACTAGTGTTAGCAGAACTCTGCAAAGAAATCGGCCTAACTCCTCTTTTCCACTCTCTCTGTTGTTAGAACGCACCTCATCAAGATTTAAGCCTCTTTCTCATTATAACAATTATTTCTGGTTGTGAATAGATACTTTACTATGGCAAAGAAGATAAACAAATACACCACATGGAAAAGATAAAATTTACGTCATTGAAAGATGTGGATGACCCTTTAATGGGAAGGGGGAATGGCAAGAGGGAGAAATGGGAAAGCAAGCAGCTGGCATTCAATGAACATACAGGTGGTCGTGCAGCCTAGCTTATATGGTAGAAAATGCATATTCTTCACACGAGTTTGAAATGGAGCTTGAAATAGCAGAAGGACAGTATTGCTGTCAAAAGTAAGAAGGGACTAAGCGTTAAACATATCTAAGGGCTCCCTTAAGCTTATTAAAGGGCATCTGTTGCCCTCTGCTGTTTCACCCTGCACATCTACTTCCACTTGCCAGCGCCTCCTCAGAAGCACTGGGTGGGGAGAAACGCGTCCTGATGCAGCTGTAGCTGGAGCATTCAGTGGCATCAAGCGTACAAGGGACGGAGAAAGTAACTTGTTGCATTACTCTTCTCAATACATTATGGTGGATACGATTGTGTAAACAGAAACTGAGCATAAAAGCAAATACAAGGTGTGCCCTGCTTGCTGTGAGAAATGTAATGGGCTTACGTAAATATACGGCAGCCAGGCAAGCGCAAGCTCTTAAATATAATCCATCTTGCAGCAACAGATGAGTGTGTACTGAGATGCATAGCAAAACTATGTGGGAAAGTTTAATAAATATGTGCCTGATTTAATTTGGCTACTAGCTGGCATCAAAAGCCAAGGTAAACCAGGCAGCTCTTTTGATTTCACTGAATCTTTTACTGTGACTGGAAAGTTGTGGGCATTACAAAGCTTGTTGTTCTGCAGGACAGGTTTAGTTCCAGGCGCTTGAACCGAAGTTTTTCAGTACGCAGTTGAATGATTTCCTCTGCATTTTGCTTGGCTTCCGTGTTCCCCCCTTCAGAGAGAGGACACAGCGTGCAAACGGGTTTGCAAAAACTTCTTAGAGGGCTGACATACCGATACTGAGCTCTGGAATGCCCTCTACGCGCAGAAATGAGAAGAGATGTGAGTCACTGAAGTGGATGATGAGGCTAGGCCCTTGTCACAGCTGAGAATCAAAAATGTGTGAGACTTTTTTAGGGTGCTAGCAAAAATCCCAATATAGGATGTATATATCGTGTGCTTTTTCCCCCTCACCATCATGTATTCCTTTAAATAATCTTGCTCAATCACAACCTTGAAAAACTCCATGTGTACTTGCGTATAATGCAGTTATTTTGTGAACAGCCTCTTAAGATGCTGTGCTGCACTCACAAGCTCTCTTGTCCAGCCAAGACGCTCTATGTCCTGTTTCTTGTTCCCCTCCATTTATGCGACGGTAGCCAGGATAGTTACAAGGGCACCAGTGGTGTGCTCTGCTGACCAGGCTGTATTTATTGCTGATGCATGTTTTGACTCTAAACACTCCACTACCTGGATGCAGATGAAATTTTCTATGTTACATTACCAGAAAAAGACTTATATATTTTGTCTTGTGATTGAGGGCAGTGGGGGGGTGGGGAGGGGTGAGTCGTTAAGGCTTGTCCAAAGTGACAGTTTAACACAAGCTGGGGCTTTAAAAATTGACAAAAGCATCAAACTCAGATACTTGCTAGGTTCTGATCAAAGTTCACCTAGAAAACAAAATTAGTCTCTTGGATGTCCCTCGTCTCATCTGCTTTTAAATTATGGTATTGATATATATAGTCCTCCTGAGCTATTCTTTCTGTTGAAGAGGAGAGGTAAAAAAGAAAGAGGGTCTTAAACTGTAGTACAAAGTCCTACCTGTGGGCTAGAGTTACTATTCATAGTGTGTAAAATAAGTCTTCTGATTTCTCTAAGTGGATGTTAAACGGGCTTCAAAGCCTTTAAGATGGCAAAGGTTCTTGTGCCTTAGAGAAAACATGTTCATCAAAGAGATGTGATGGGAATCTGTGACAGTCTAGACAGTCCCTGAGCTGTCGCTGTTTCGGTGTCTGTGCTGATGAGGAAGCAGCAGCACTCACAGTGATGCTCTGCAGTAGTGACCTCAAGGACACTTAGCAGTAGCTCCTGAGGGGAGCATAGGTCTCGGGCAGGTGGGCAGATTTTTACCTAGTGTGCAATGACTTTTTTGAAATAATGGAGAGAACGGTAAGTGTGGGGATGGGCTGACTGCTCAGCGGAGGTTTACCAGTGCTGCTATAGCTTATGAGTTTGTTTTTATGCAACCTATAACAGGTCCAAATTTCAGGGGTCTTGTGTGCTATCAAGTCTGGGGTTCAGGATGCAAGTTTGGCTTATTATTTTAGGGCCGTGTGCACGTAACCCTTTTGGTAAACTGAAAACTAGAGACTGGGTAAACTGGGAGACTTGTGGATCTCGATGTAGGCAGAACTTAAAATTCAGAAGCTGAAATGGACCTTGCCTAAGACACAATGGCTTCCTGAACACTTCTTGGTGCGTTGGATGACCTTTACTTTTTAGGTCTTTCAATAATTTATCTTCATGGATCAGAGGACTAACTGAACCTGGACTTGCATCCAGTGCTATATGTAGGCTAAGGCCACCAGATTAATTTGCTTCTGCAGTGGGCAATCAAGCTGCTAATATAGAAAAGTTTGGATGAAACGCTAGGGAAAATGTTAGTGGCAGAAACTTGCAATTATTCTTTATTTTTCATGTATTTCTGTGGGAAAAACCCTTGAAAGAAGCGAATTTGTATGCTAGATGGCAGTCTTTTGTCACCCCTTGAGAGAGGTATAGGCACTGCATCCTTAACTGTAAAATAGTCCTGAAAGACCTGCAGTTATTCACTGACTAGAGGAGATTAATGTTCAGAATGTGCGCAAAACAGACACCTAGTAAAACAATAAAACATGAAGAACTAAGTCCTGAAGTTCTGATGGTTCCTTTTTCTTGAGGGGTAGGGACTTTTTTTAATGAGTAAATGATTAATATGGTACTGGTAAATAAGGAAAACTATGTGTTGTGTGCCTGTGAGCAATTTTTTAAACTCATTTTTTATTTCAGTCCCTGGAGAATGAATCCCAGAACTGAAACCATAAAGACCTGGTAAATACCTGCTCTCACTGATGCAGTACCATATACTAGATAGTTGCTGTCGTAGCAGAGTTTATAGGGAAACCAATATAAACGTTTATGGTTTTGTTGGTGTCATCTGTTTGAGAGCAGTTGCACCAATGAAAGGAACGCAATAAAGCTTTTGGCTTCATGAAGGACTCCTAAAAGGTGCTGGAATTTATTTTCTCTATGTTAATCCTCGGCCCGCAATGCTGGAGAGGCTATTGGATTTTTTTTTTTTTTTGGTTTTGTTTTTCCTAAGATCAACAGAGCTTTGTCAGAATTGAATTCTGGCTTTGTGGCTTCCTAATACAGGCAGCGATGCCAACTGCATTGCAGGCAGCAGAAGCTTGAGGGTATGCATGAGTTCCCGACTTGTAGTGAACTCTGTGCCGCCTAGTTGTGGCCATATTGCCTGTATTGACTGTACCTTGAATGTACATTATGATCACGTGGCAGTTTGTTGTTGCGTAAATAATCTCGGTACCATTTGCCAATGTAGGCTTGCCCTTGGCGTAACAGCCTGGTACAGGTATCTCAAACTACCCTGTGATTTTAGTGTGAACAGGGAGCCTGTACATGCTCTGTGTTGCAGTACATGGTCATGGGAATTATATGCTTGCAAAATGAGGCTTCATAGCACTGGCTTTGCATAGTTAATGGTAGCTGTAGTCATAAAGTTTTCTAGATCTTAAAAAGAAACCTTTTCCTTGTGACTATTTCACCATTAACATGAAATAGTACCTGTAAACTGCATAAATTTTTGGTTCAGAATTGCCTTTTTTTAAAGACAGTCACGGGAATGAAGTGAACCATTCTACTTCACGTTAAGGTTTGCAGTGTTTCCAGCACCTGCAATTTTATAGTGATTTTGGTATTTGATTTACAGAAATTACTAACTCTAAATGTGTCTTATCACAGACTCACAGAATCACTTAGGTTGGAAGAGAACTTTAAGATCATCAAGCCCAACCATAAACTTTTATGACTAAAAGCACAGAAATAAGAAAGGCCATCATGGCTTTATTGTATCTTAGAGTGCTAAGGTGAAAACTTCCCCTCCTCTAAGGAAGCTTCTTAGTTACAAAAATTGGTTATCCCATAGAATAATATATTAGTAAGCAATTATGCTTACTCTTCCATCACAATGTTTAGGGAAGCTAAAGTATTCTGGAGTTGTTGGCTTCACAGTTCATGAGTAACGAAATCTGACTGTTAATAGACATGGCCTTGGTAACTGTTTGAATGCTTCTTTTCAGTTTTTAATGTCTGATAAGGAAAGTGTCTTCTCTTTGACCAAGCAAGTATTATAGCTACTATTTTGGTGTTGTTAATTCAAAAAGACAAAAGGAAGCCCAAGGGGCAAAGGAGCGTTTACACTGTACAACACTACCCAAATACTAATTTTGAAAGATAATTGCTAGCTGCCTACCTGCCTGGACATCAATGAAACTCCCAACTGATCCTCTTACAACAGTGAAACAGAAAGGGTAGCGATGGATGCATGTGATAAATGTGCAGGGAATTGAGGCAATGGCAGATCCTGCCTCCAGGTATTCCTTAGGTAGCAGTCTGTAAAAGGAGAATAACTTCAACATGAGAGATTCTCTAACATTGACTTCAATGCTTTTTTTAACTTCACGTTATTCTTACCAAAACTTTTCTGCCAAGGGTTTAGCTTAAGTTGAAAAATCTCATTGTTCTGGAGTTGTAGATATGTTTTTGTCACAGATGGTCTCTCTGCATAAACAATGGGTGAGTACTTCATACGTAATTATTTAGAAATGTCTGTTCATACCTAATCCAGTCTTTCATATGCAATTGTGTTAAATGAAATGTTAGATTTTACTTGCTTCTAAAGTTTTGAGGCAGACTAGCTTTTTTCTGTCTTAGAATGACATTTATTTTAATCAGTCTTGGGATAACACATAAAAGATTTCTTAGGGCACCAACTAAAACATTAAAGAAAGAAAGGTATAAAATCTACTTGAATGCTACTGGGATGGAATTGTCTTCTAGGTGAAAAAAGACTAAAAGTGAAAGCCAACCCAGGCTTTTTCCAAGGCCTGAGTTTCTTGAGGTTTTTTTGTACTGCCCTGCCATCTGTAGAACTAGTGAGTCCATCAACAAGATAACTTTTTGAAGTACAGCAGAAAACTTCTGGCCAGAAAAATATCAGTAGATTCTTGATTAAGAAATAGACCACGTATTTGGTATTTGCAGTAACCAGTTCATCACGGTTCAGTAGGGCTGCTCTCATTGCTAAGGGTCATTCATGAACAAACACTGAGGGACTTACGCTTTTATTTGTCCAAGTAGGACATGTGGTTCAGTTCTAAGCCTAGCATTTCTAAAATCATCTTCCTGAAGACAGGTGAGGCTGCCAAAATGTTTTTGGCTTATACTCAAACATAAAAGGGAGCTCACTCTGTTGCAAGAGTAAGGATTGCAGACTGCATGTGTGGACGCTGGCATATGTTTCATGTTAATGAAAAATGTCTGATATCTGCCTGTTAACATGCCTTTTTTTGAGGAGGAAGGGATATTTTCAAAGCAGTTCATCTTCTCAAGAGGAACTTTGTGATACAAGGGTCTGCTGACTGCATGCTATACTTCCCCTTTTAGGTGGCATTTTATTCTTGGCCCAGACGCAGTAACTGAGCAAAATATTGCAGTAAGAAAAAATTAAACGGGTAGTAATGATTACAAAAAAGTCTCAAAAAATGTCCATCTGCTGTGCTTCTCTACCTTGCATGCCCCTCACGTTTGGCAGTGTTTGGATTTAAACAGGTATGAACTCTTGCATGGACTGCATTTGATTTATTTTTCCTTTTCTCAAAGGCAGTATCTTTTCCAACAGATGTTTGCACAGTTATTTTAGACTTTTTGGAGACATCCTGGCTGCTTGTCAGTTCATGGAGCTGCTATAGCTGTCTGTTCAGTCTGTTGTTCCCTAAGTGCACATAGAACAAGTTTTGCTTGGGTGGGAAGACAGTGCTGATAACAGTAACAGTTTATATTCAGGCATTCATATGTTAAAATCCAAGAGGTATTTTTAGAACATATTTTACAGAAAAAGGCTGTCTTGATATAAACTCTACAAACTAAGATTTTTTTTTTTATATTAACAGTTTTGGTTTTGTTAGAGATTTTTCTTTCAGAAATGGTTGGGCTGCAGAACCTTGTGAGATTGATATGAGTAGATGTGTAGAAGTTCTAAAAATAACTGGTTTGTGTGGTGGGGTTTTTCTTGTTTGTTTGTTTGTTTGTTTGTTAAGTAGAGACTTAGCCACCTGAATCTTCTGTGGTTACATTTCCTTCTACAGTGGTGTAGTGTCTCAAGGCATACAATAAAGGCTGTTGGTTTAAACACAAAAATTACAAGACCGTTGTGCCAGCTGACATATTGATTTAACTTGGTTTATTCTGTAAAAAAACAAATACAGAATTCTGTAAAAATGCATTTAGTTGCCCTGGAGCCTCTTGTAAAATCTATAGAATTTATTTAGTGACAGAGTATCAGTAATTGCAATGCTACTTGATGCAGTTGCTCAGTAGTGCATTGTATTGAAATAATGAGGCTTTTATTTTAGATAATAATACATTTATGCCAGCTTCAGTATAATGTGAACTGAAAACTTAGTTATGTGAATAAATCATAGACGATGCCTAATACATACAACTGAAGTAAATCCTTTGTTCTGATCTCATTATTTCAGCTTTTGCTTTGAAATGCATGGATATAATTGCTTTAGATTAGGGCTTCTTTGCTAAAACATGAATTGATAGTTTTGTTCTGGGCCATTTTAACAAGTGCGAAGCAAATAAAAGCCGTGTGTGGTTTTAAGAGGCAATGACAAGTTCTTGAAGACAGTGTATCTATAGCATCCTTCCTGCAGAAAGTCACTACTGTTTTCTTATCTGCAGCTACATAAATATGTCCTGTGCTGCTTTTTTTTCAAAAGAAAAAAGTCTGAAATCCACTTCAGTAGGTACATTCCAAGTACTGAGCTGTCACAAGCATAAGCAATGTTTATAGAAATACGTACATTTTCTCGGTAGACAGCTGTGCAAGTAGACAGGAGCTGTGTGAAAGCACTTGAGAGGGAGTTGGAACAAAGCGTGGGACGGAGGAGTTATAGGTTAGGAGAGAAAGCTGGTGTTCCCAGGTAAGCGAGGCACAATGCCTGGCTCTTGTCAAGCTTCATCTTGTGGCTCACACAAAGAAGAGCTATTATCAATGTGAGTAAGCTAAAATGCCCTGTTTCTTACCCGGTCTTTAACAACAGCCTGACACATGGTTTCAGTGGAATAATTTTACAGTTTCTCTGGAACCCATTATAGTCTGGATATAAATTCAAACTGGACGAATTACCTTGTAGGGGAAAAGGGTGTCTAGTAGGACAGGCTTGGAGTTGATGAATGACATCACTCTGAGCAATTAGGCTAGCTGCACAGCTGTGCTGGTGTCATGCAGCTGACTGCATTTAAATTTATGGCTGTGCTATTAAAGTGAGTGTAATGATAACAACAGAGACCACAGGAGGTGGCTAAAGGTTTTTCAGATAAAATGATGAGAGAAGGCACAGATGCTTATTGCAGCGCTAGTGCCTTGCGCTTTCCAAGGAACACAGCAATAATTTCCCTCTCTTCTATCTGATGTTGTCTCCAGTGGTATGTTAAGTAGCCTTGTCGCTATTTTGCTAGTAAGAATTATGAACGTATGGCCTGTTTCACCATTTTAAAAGCACTGAAGTACCTAAGGTCTAGCTGCTGATAACTGGCTGAGTTGCTTTGCTATGCAGAGGCTGACACAGGGCCAGTAATGTAATGAAAGGGTTTATCTGGAGCGCTCGCTGTATTGCCTGACTTATGAAACTAGGCATCTTACACTAGGGAGAATGAGGGGTGGAAAGGCTGGACTGTCATGCGCACAGCTGTGGGCTGCAGCAGTTATTGAAGAACTGAGGCTACAGTGACACGAGTGAGACCCACAAGGTCTGCAGTTCACACGAACACATGCTTCGCCAGAGCAAGTCCTGTTTTCAACAGGTTACAAATTCAGGAAGAGCCATGCTGTAGGATATTACTTGGAATATAATCTATTGCAGAAATGTGGGATTTTTTTTTTCTTGTACTAGGTGTCACCTGAATGTTAATAAAACCGCCGCCTGCATTCCTCATATTCAGCGTTTCCTGCAGCAGCCTCGCCCAGGTGGCTGAATTCTGCCTCTTGGCTCTTCAGTGAAGATGCTGATATAGGGATCCAGGGAGAGCAAGGGAGAATTTACTGGTTGAGTTTTTGAGGGAAGGATGTGTCCAGTGGGTCACTCTGCAGCTGGTCTTTTAAATGGAAGGATTTCTTTTCCTTTTTTCTTTTTAAGGGCTAATTAGCCAACTCTTGGACTGGTGCTTTTGCACAGTGCTGCAGCTCTTCTAGAGACAGATCTAGAGAAATGACTGAATGCAGAAATATCAATGGGGTTGGTGACTTTTCTCCCCAAACTGAGTCTTCTTGACATGCTAAACAAGCTCCTTATCCTGCCTTTCCTCTCCAAAAGAAATAAACAGTCTGTCAGTAACTTTAACCATGACTGAAACGTGTTTCGAGAGGGCAGAGAAAACCCCTCTCTTTGCTGCAAGAGCGAGATTATGGCTTGTGCTCAGCAACAGAGTGGGACCGTCCTGTAAATTGTTTAGGTTTCATGAATAACGATTACCTGTGTTGTTCCAAGTACAGGAATTGCAGAAGGCGCTCTGGGAAAGTCGGTTGCCTACAGCCCTGCTTGGAGGGGAAATGCTGACAAGTTTTGGCAGGAGGAAGGGCGAAACTGATTTCCATGGGAAAACCTAAAGAAACAGAAAGGCCTTAACTTTTCCCCCCCATATATCTTATCGGCCACACTATAATGTAGGTTCTCTTAAGAAGTTAAAGCTGTAGTCCAATGCTGCTACAGGACTCTGTACAACATTTTGCTTTACCTTGCAATTGTTTTGAGACTTTCAGGACTGTGCTCTAGTGACCATGTTTGTTGGTAGAGCTGTTGGACTTGATGTGGTGCTCGCTCCTACCCTCTGCGAGCTTCTGAGGGTTGGAAGCCCTGAGGGTGGGTGATGTCCTCAGGTGGTTAGAACAGCCCCAGAGGACTCCTACTGGGCAGAGCTGCCCCATGCAGAGGAGGAAGCCTTCCCTCAGCACGTGAAAGGAAAGGGGGAGCTGACTTTTGGGAGGCATTTTCTTTAATTTGCTGGAGAACCACTTAAGCTGTGGCAAATTATGGGGATGTCTGGAAGGGGAGGTGCAAGGCTGCCTCTCCTTGTCATGTCTAGTACAAGGTAATGATGCAGCTGGTGGTGGTGATGGAGAAAATCCCAGAGAAAACTGAACAGCCAGCCGGGCTATTTGTGCAAACCTAGCAAGGTTGGGATTTTTTTGTTGCTTGTTTGTGGTGGTTTTTGTTTGTTTTTGTGGTTTGTTTGGGGGTTTTTTGGTTGTTTTTTGGTTTGGGATTGGGGTTTTTTTTGACTCTTATGTGCCCTGATATTTTAAAGAGCTTAGACGCTGCAAGATGCTGTTGTGTAAAGTAGTAGTTCAGCAAGGGAACAGTTGACTGGCAGACCTGCGTGCTCATCCCAGCTAGTAGGAGAAGCTATGACAAAGGCTAAAAAAAACACCAACCAAAAATATTAACATAAATGCAAGCTTGGGAACACATGGCAGCGGTGCTGGGAAACCTGGCTGCTTTGAGAGCAAAGCCTGCTGCTGATGGGGACTCCTGTATGGATTTCATAACCCTGCTTCAGGATGCAAGGCATCAGTTTGCAGTTAATACACAGAGGTAGGGTGGAGAGAGGCTGAAGCAAGATGTAACTTGCCAGCTTTAAACACAATTGTAGCAGCAGGGTTTAGCTCCCTTGCAGTGGCAGTAGTTGCCTTGCAGAGACAGATGCTGTGAACAATTGCTTGGCAGCACTAAAGCATCATCAGTGATGCTGAGCAGTGTCCGACTCGGCCCTTGGTGTTCCAGAGCCGAAGTGAAACTGCTGCTTTTTGTGATGAAAGTGGAGACAGACGGCTAGGCAAAAAACCCAGCACAAATGAAACTTGCAGTCACTGGTTACGAGAAGCATGTGTCTACCCACTGTGCTGGTAACTTGTAGATCACCAACTCTTCCTGGAGAAACTCTATGGATTGGAACCTCTGAAGAACAACATTTATGTCTCCAGGGAGGGAGCAGCTGCTTGTGAGGAGTTGTAGGTTGTCTCTGGTCTATGTGTAAAATGTGTATAAACTTCTGTCAGGCTATGGACAACTTCTGTGCTCAGTCTTACAATATACTTTTTGTTGGTTTTCATTTCAACCTATGCTTTCGCTTAAATTTTCAGTGCACTCAAACAATTTTGTGGAGGTGTTGTTTGTTTGGCTTTGCTTTTTTTGGTCTCAAATCTGACTTGAGATTAGAAATTGGTATATATCGGTGTATTCATCACAAACTGGGTAATGATAGTTCTGACTTTGCATGGAAGGTGCCTCAAACATTTGGTAACCAGTAAAATCTGAATTTAGCCATGATGTGACAGTACAGAGCTAAAAAGTTTGGGGTTGGGTGTCCATCCCCCACCCCCTTTCCATTCTGTAATCCATTTTAATTTGTTGACCTGAGAAATTTTGCGGTACTTTGGATGGGTCACGTAAGTGGCTGTTCTTCCTGCCTTATATATATTCCTACCCCATGAAAGGATGCAGGGTTTGACTTTAATGTGTAGCCAGGAGAATCCAGAATGACTGAATATTTTTGCATCTGAATACATAATTCAAAGGAAAAAGGGCATTAATGCAATATTGACATCATGATACCAATTGCAGAAAGCCTCAGCAGCATGTTACGCTGAAAGGATTTTCTTAGATTCACTCACAAGAGGTGACTGAGGCTCATCTTGTTACCTGAAGCCCAGATCATTTCCAGGAATTTATTTTCTGTGGGAACCTTCAACAGTTTCTATCACGTAGACAGGTTGTCAAGTATTTTCATCCTCTTGGCTATTTGCCGTTGTTGAATGTGGTGAATCACCAGTTTTCTGTGCTTAGAATACTGTCTACTGCCATGGTTACTGGTCTTTTCTTCTGGCTTTGCTCTTCAAAGTTACTGCTGTAACGCTCTGCCTGTGGCTTTGTCCATAAATACTTAATAATTGTTAGAAAATACTTGAAACACAATCTGATATTTTTTATGTTACCGCACAGCCCTGGAAGAGGCTCATTAATAATTTTGTAAATTGTTTCTTGAAATTATCCAAAGGTTTATGAAAGAATTAAAAAAAAAAATCTTGCTGAATATTATTCTCTGGACCATTTGTTATGGCCTTGACTGACTTTTTTCTGTACATTTTAAAAAAGGGAAGAAAAAAGAGGAGTTCATTGGTATGTCAAGTGAAGCAGTAGAAGTCATCCTCTTCTTTTTCTCTAGTTTGTAGCCCATAGGAGACTTTCGAGAATGGAATTCTGACCTTGTCTCCAATCCTATTGTCACCTTATAACTTTTTACTGGTCACTTGACTTTTCTTCCTCACTTTCCCTTTACTGTTTGTTGTAATCCCCCTCTCCCTTTCCATTGTGATTTGCAAGAGTACAGAAAGGAGCCGACTAGCTGGAAATTGACTTTCACAAACAATGACTTTTTAAACAGGCAATATTGCATTTTTATTTTTTGATTTTCTGAATACAAACCCTGTATACTTCCAGAGAAAGAGAGAGAAAATATTTACCCATCCATGTCTTAAAAGAAATGAGACATTTTTTCAATGCATAAGGTACAAGGAAAAACTAAGGTCTGAAATCTTGTTTGCAGGCATGTTTGTTTTGGAGTTTAGGTTTTCCACAGATCCTGCTGTAACATTCTAGATACACCAGTTCGTTCTGGGGACTCACTTGGGTTCCTGAGAACTAGTTTCACAGTGTTCCTAATCTGCCTTGAACAAAACAGGTTTTGTCCTTCATCTTGTAAACCATGGGGGAACTATATGACTAAGTCTATGATTGACTTTCAGGCTTTAACATTGCTGCTCCTAATGAAAGCTATAAAAAGAACGTGTATGTCCTTCGTCCTCTCTGCAATCTTTTGTCTTTACAAACTCTGTGACAGAATGAGTTAAATATTCTTGCTATTTTGGTATGGTGTTGAGGTGGTAAAAATACTTTGCCTTTGTTGAAAATTAAGAGATCATATGGGAACGCTTCTAAAGAAAGTGCCCGAGCTTTGGAAACCTCCCAAATGTGGCAGGTGGTACTAAAACAAAACCTAAGGAAACTTGTAGTGTTAGATAGACTGCCGACAATATAATTCTGATGTCAAGCTGATTTCAGCTTTATTGCTACTGCTTGTTAAGGGCAATTGTTTGTTCATTTGCTGGCAATATATCAGTGTGGAACATTTTTGCTGCTTGTCAAACTACCTGTGTAAAGGAAGTCCAAATGACAGTCAGCGTTCTGTCTGCTGCATAGGTCAAGGTCTGATGTCCCCTGTCGGATGGGGAAAGAAAATCTTAGCAGAAAAGCATGGACTATTAGTATATTATATCACAGATTTTCTGTTCTGATTTTTTTTTTTTAATTAAACCAGATTTTTTAAGATACTTTCTGTCTCTACCTCTGCAGTCTATGGAATATAGCATGGTACGGAGCTCCATCGATCTGTTGCAGTTGTCTGGTATTATACAATATGTGTTGAGTGTTGTTCAAACCACAGAATTTTAAAATTGTTTCTATGTCTAGAACAGGAAACTACTTTTTTTTTTTATTGGCATTGGGGCTGGAAGGAAGATGTGCTCATCACTGTGAGGTTAGTGCAATTATGGGGTCTTTGAGTGGAATCGAAGCACAATGTCCTAGACCTGAAAGGTAGTAACAGTATTCCTTTATTAGCATAATGCTCCTGTGTTAGGATAATTCAATGTGGAAAGGATATTAGGAGCTCAGCTAGTCTAACCTTCTGCTCCATGATGAATGAAGCAGGAAATCAAAGCTGTAAATAGAGTGGTATGGGAGTTCAAAAGGAATTACAAGAAACTTGTACAAAATGCAGGAGTATTCAGACAAAACTTTCATTTTTTGCTTAAAAATGAACCGTAATTACTTGCTGTGTATGGGTGCTTTGTACACTTGCTTTGTATGTGAAAGCAAGTGTTTTATCTCTGTGCTATCCAACACAGCTTGATTACAGGGGATGTTATGGTGATGGGGAAGGAAAAAGAGCTTTCTGACTCCACAGAAGCTTCTATAAGAACTCGGAACTTAAGCCAGAAGATGTTTTCTCTCCTTTGTTATTGGCTACTGAAATATCTATATTTTTTTTTCCTCTGTAAACTGGAAAACACTCTGGATTTCAGTTCCTCAAAAAAACAACTTATTCTACTCTTTCCACAAAAATATCTTGAATAAGGCAAGACTTAAGAAAGGACCGAGAAAAATTTTTTTTTTTTAAGGCAAATTCATGTGCTAAGAACTATGAGAGAGTCTTATTTCCTGACCTACCTTAAGTAGTTATACATAAAGAAGGTAACTCTACCAAATCATTCTTATGTAGTACCTCCTGCTGCCTGACACTTGCAACTTCTCTGGTGTGTTAGATTGACTCATGAATCATAGCTGCTCTATTTTCTTGAACATCCTGTTTCTTATGTCTCTTTAAGCTACAGTGCTCTCTATATAAACCATCTAGACAAAAGTCTGCAGCCTGAATGCAGTCAGTGTGGGGAGCTGTGCATTCTGTTGTGGTGCTTGTGACAAAATGACAGAATGTGCAACTAGGCCAGTAGGTGAAACCAAACCGTGACAACCATTTCCTTTAGGAAAGTTTATTTTAAAGGTATTTTAACACATAATTAAGCCATCTCAGCAAGCCCATGCACTTTCCTAATGCACTTACGAGAAAGCTGTTTAGTTAAATTGCTAGCGGTTGTCTAGACATCCTACTGGAATCTCGTGAGTTGGAATTTAATTAAATGGAGGGAATTTCTATGGTTCTAGACAGAAGTATTTGGCTCGAGTGTCCTCTTGTTGAAGATGTGGTTTGGAGAAGAACTTACAGTTCCTACGGGGATAGGGGAAGGTATCTAGCTTTGGAATTAGACAGTGAATAGAGGAGAGGAATTGGAGTTATAAAGATTACAACTTTTGTTACCACTCCAGGGATGATTATGTTCCTGAAAAGAAGCTAGGGCTGTACCAATATGGCTCGGCCATAAATGAGCACTTCAGAGAAATGTTTACAATTCCCTGTTGCTGTCCACAATTACCCTGCTGCTTTTGCCTCAGCAGCATCTACAGTTGTTAAATTTTTCACCCTTCAATTTTTTTTTTTTTTTTTTTTAGGGCATAAACCATAATGTTTGCTAGAAACAACCTTTTCAAATCTTGTGGTGTGGTTCAGAATTAATTATCCCCTGTGAGCTGTTATTCTCCATATGCTTACATCTCCAGGACCTCTTAGCAATTAAGTTAGTATTCACATCATCTGCTCTGTTTATTTCACCATGATTGGCTTGGCACACGGTTTTAAAAGTTTAGGTCCTTGGAAGCAGGAGTACTGCAGGAGTTCTTACACTGCTGGTGCAGTATCAAGCAGAGAGGACCCTGATTCCACTTGGGTACTCAAAATTCTATCTGTCAGGAAGAATTAATGAGATTTTTTTTTTTTTAAGAGGGGTTCCCCTTGACTAAATGGGAAATTAGCAATGTTGAATATTTTCTTGATTTGTGTCTTAAACATGGAAATGTTGGCTGCTGCTTTTTTGGAGACTGGAAGTGAAATTAAATACTCAGGTAAGTATTAGCAGATGCTACAGGGGTGGACAGAATAGTGCAGGAACCTCTTTTGTGGGCATGCGGTGTGATTTAAAACTCTAAATAAAGCTTTGTGTACATGTCATCCTCTTGGCAAAATGGCTGGGTTTGCTGATGAAGTTCTTAATGTCTTTCTGGAACACTAAACCAGAAATAGATTGCCTTCTAGGAGGAGAAAGATTTCTGATGTCTATCATCCTTTTGAGAGAAAGGATGAGAACAACTCTGGATATGTGAATGACATCTTCATATTTGGTTGAGATGGGCTGACCCTGGGTGGGCACCAGGTGCCCACCAAAGCTACTCTGTTGTTCCCTTCCTCAGCTGGGCAGAAGAGAAAATATAAAAAAAGTCTTGTGGGTCAAGATAGGGACAGGGAGAGATCACTTGCCAATTACTGTCATGGGCAAAGCAGACTTGGTGAAATTAGTTTAACTTATTGCCAATCAAATCGGAGTAGGATAATGAGAAATAAAACCAAATCTTAAAAGCCCCTTCCTCCCACCCCTCCCTTTTTCCTGGGCTTAACCTTACTCCTGATGTCTCTACCTCCTCCCCCTGAGCAGAGCAGGAGGATGGGGAATGGGGGTTGTGTTCAGTTCATCACATGTTGTCTCTGCCGCTCCTTCCTCTTCATGGGGAGGACTGCTGACACTCTTCCCCTGTTCCAGTGGTCCCTCCCGTGGGAGACAGTCCTCCATGAACTTCTCCAACATAAGTCCTTCCCATGGGCTACGGTTCCCATGGCTTCACAAACTGCTCCAGCACTGGTCCCTTCCATGGGGTGCAGTCCTTCAGGAGCAGACTGCTCCACTGTGGGTCCCCCACAGGGTCACAAGTCCTGCGAGCAAACCTGCTCCAGTGTGGGCTCCTCTCTCCAGGGGTCCACAGGTTCTGCCAGCAGCCTGCTCCAGCTTGGGTTTCCCATGGTGTCACAGGCTCTTTCAGGCATATCTACCTGATCTTGTGTGGGGCGCTCTATGGGCTGCAGGTTGGTATCTGCTCCACCATGGACCTCCATGGGCTGCGGGGGGACAGCCTGCCTCACCGTAGTCTGCAGGGGAATCTCTGCTCCAGTGCCTGGACCACCTCTTCTGCCTCCTTCTTCACTGACCTTGGTGTCTGCAGAGCTGGTGTTCTCACATATTCTCACTCCTGTCTCTGGCTGCTGCTGGTGTTGCACAGGTTTTTTTCCCATTTTCAAATAAGTTATCACAGAGGCGCTACCACTATTGCTGATGGGCTCTACTTTGGCCAGTAGTGGGTGTATCTTGGAGCCAGTTAGCATTGGCTTTATTGGACATGGGGGGAAGCTTGAAGCAGCTTCTCACAGAAGCCACCCCGGTAGCTTCCCCACTACCAAAACCTTGCCACATGAACCCAATATGTTGGTTTTTGTTTGCAGTATGAAGAAATAGAACTATAGAAGCTTGGAAAAGATAGCAAGGGTTTAGGTGTTTTTCTTTGAACAACTACATATATGTGTTACCAAAACATGCAAAAAGTTCCTTTTATGTCCGTAAGATTTCTTTTGTTAGTGTGGTACCGAGTAAGGCCAACACCTTTTCTGTTGATCAAGTATTATAGTGGCTGAAATAAGATTAATCTTAATCCAGTAGTCATTTTGCAAAATTGTCTAGTCTTTGTAAGGATGACATCTCAATGCAATGACCCATCTTTTGGAGGAAAATATGTATCCAGTTACTAGAATGGACTAAATCACAAAGCTGATTGCACTTTTAAAGTGTTCATGGGTTTTTAATGACCTTATACTGCTTCTGACAACATTTGCAGGTTCTGAAACATAAGAGCTATTATCAGGATATGGAGCTGGCACATCCAGGTTTGGGTTTCAGTACAGTATAGATGAGATCTTAAATACAATATTTATTGTTATATGTTTTCCAAGTTTTCTGGGTTTGGTTTGTGGTTTTGTTTTGTTTTGGTTGGGTGTGTTGTTTTTTTTTTTTTTTGGCAGATTCCTCCTGTGTTTTGGGAGCAAGAAGGTGCTTTGTGATGCTTGGAAAAAAATCACATTCTTAGACATTGTGTGTATGTACATATGTGCATATATACAGAAAAGAAAAATATGCAAGGAAACATTTATCTTTGTAGTTGAGGAACAGGGTTTATTGATGTAGTGGTGATGGAGGTATGTGGGCACATACACTTGCAAAGGTAGTAACTTCAACAGGTATCACTGACAAAGGTAGTAACTTCAGAGGTTATGTTGTACTTTCCTGTGCACAACAAGATTCCCATTGAGATGGGTCACATCTCTTCCTAATGAGTGTATTGGGAAGAAACAAGTGTCTGTATCTTCCTGTAGGCTTCTGCACTTGGGGAAACAGGGTGTGAGAATGTCACTCAATTTTGAGAGTTAAAGTAAATCAGTCCACAGTGTCATTAATATCAAAGTGGTAAATTATTTCAATACGCGATAGTATTTCAATTGTAATCCATCCCCAAACACCAGTAGGGCAGCATCTCCATTTCATAAACCATATTTCCACCTGTGCTCTTGTATCGGAATCTGCAAGTTCCTTTGAGGTTTCCTCTTGACTCTTGCAACACTTGCCCTGCTATTCTGCCTGAACTATTTAAGTCTCCGTAGGTACTTGTATACTGCAGATGAGCTCAAATTCTACCCAGGGCCATGGTTTTTAAGTGAAATAGCTAAAACCTCTTCTACTCCCTTCAACAGGAGTGAGAGCAGACCCATATCAGCTCTCACAGCCCTTCTGCACCACTAGAAAAGACATTTCAGCATTTGCAGGGCAGTTTCTCTCTTGTAGGATCATCTTCCTTTCTCCTGTGATCCCCCACCCCTGACCAGATGGGGCTTCAGAGGGAGGATGACAGTCTCCAGGTCTGGAGTGGAGGGAGTTGCTGGACCAGGGCTGCTGGTGATGGTGGTTTAACCCGTGGGAGATGTGCTGTGTTTGAGGTGCTGAATTCCTAGCTGAGGGAGGAGGTGAGCAGGGCACGCACCATTAGGGAGGACAAACAGGAGACTGACTGTGAGGGGTCTTCACAAAGTGTTTGCAGAAGTGAGAGCCCAAGCCATACAATACAAAGAAGGCAGTACAGGTAGACACTGTGCTTGGAGTGGTGGGCAGAGACTCTGGAGGTAAAGGTGAAGGATGTGAGAGCTCAGGTTGTGTTGCCCTCAGTCCCCCTGGAGAAGAGGAAAGACTCAGGTAGGAATAGATGCCTCTTGCGAGTTAACAAGTAGCTGTGTGGCTGGCATTGAAGTGCTTTCACTTTTGTTGTGTGTCCATTCTCAAGAAAGGACAGATGAGCTCTATCTGACAAAGTGGGATAAAATTGCCTTTGTCTACAGACTTAACAACCTGATGAAAAGAGCTTTAAACTAGATATGGGCTGATAACAAATTGTACTTAAGAGAAGGAACAGAGATTAGGGGTGGCAAGTATGTGAAGCAAGGTGATGGAAGAGAGCACACAGAAAAGGAAAAAATGGTCACCAAGGGCCAACCCCAAGCTCCTGCACGACTACATGCAAACTGGGAAGCCAACAGGAGGTGCAGGAACTCTGTATGCCGATGCAGGACTGGGACACCACTGGCATGACTCAGACACCGTGGAACAGATTGCATGACTGCACACAGGCTCTTCAGTAAGGATGGTCGGGAGGAAAGGAGTGGCAGTCGCTTTAAATGGAGGAGTGCTCCAAAAAAACCACACCACCCCCCAGCTGGACATAATTATGAGATCCTGATATGAAAGAAGATGTGGCAGTTTTGGGGTGGTTAAAACTAGAACTATTAAGCTGGATCATCTGTGAAAGTGCAGTAAAGGACACAAACTTGTATCCAACTGACACTGGGTGCTGGGACTTCAGAATGAAAACCAGACAAGTTTTTTGTCCTTTGCCAATAACTAGATGTTTTAACTGCCAAATGTAATAATGGCAGTAAGACTCATAGACCATAGCAATAACATAGCTGCTTATGAAAACACAGAACCTGATGTGCCTCAGGTGCCACATTCAGGTTCTTAATGCTGTTGTGCTTTCCATCTACATCTTGCTCACGTTGCTCTTTAGAGCTGGCTGTCTGCAATGCTGCGAGGAGAATCCAGCCGTAGCGTTGGGAGTGGAGTGCCGTCAACAGCAACACCTCTCATGGGTTATCCAAAATACAGACATTCTGATTTCACACTTCGTTGGTTATGTCTCTTTGTGAAGCAGAAAGGCATTAGCCCAGCAGAGTCGTCTTGCCAAGGTGATGTAGCAGTTGAAATGGGATCAGAAGTCTCTTGGTTACTTCCCCTCTTTCCATTCCTGCAGCGTTAGTGTAGGTGAATCTGCTTCGTGAGTTGGTGCTGGTAAAGTACAGCTGGCTCTTAATGAATAGAGGTCATAGTGCCAAAAAGCCATCCTGCTTCACATTAGTTTTTTTTTCCCCCCACTCTTTCTGGAAAAAGGAGGAAATTTCCAAGCAAAGGGGATATTTGCAGAATGTTTTGTAGTTTATGCTATACCTTCCGTTCTGGGATATTATAACAAATGTGTCTAGCAGGTGCAGACATTAAATCAAAAGGTAAAAATGTAAAGAAAAGCTCTAGTAACTAGTAAATATATATTTCAGTTTACTTAACACTTGCTCAAATCTCTGACAGCTGGAATCAGAATGCCTTATTAGGACAAGATGTAATTTTCATGTCTGTCTTGGAGCTGAGGTTGGTTGCAGAAATGGGACCTACCATTCAGTCTTACTCCAATCTCGCTTTTAAAGGACCACAGCTTACTACTATAAGTAGGAAAAGGAGAGCACTAGAATATATTCTCCTGGGAAAAGCAAGTAATAAAGGATTCTGATACAGGATGCTACAGACTTTTCCAAGTAATTTTTTAAACAAGCCAATTTGTTATAGTCCTGTCACCAACGCTGAGGTGGAAGGATCTCTGAATAGATGAATTTATATTCATGATCGGCTAGATTGGAAAATTAGTAAGTTTTATAAACAGTAAAAACATGAGAAAAGCATCAACTTTTACTGTGTTATTTAGTTGCAAGCTTTTCTGCTTTTATAGATTGCTTTGTATGTTGATCTTGCCTTTGGAGTACTTGGAATCCAAAGAAAATGAACCTTCGATTAAAAAAAAGCTTTAGTATTATATGACATAAATTGGTTTCTACAGCTACTGTAGCTAAGAGTTTTGAAGATCCCTTTGCTTCCTGACTTGTTGATGTGCACTTCCAACTTGTTTATGCCTATCCGACCTTGGAACTGCACTCCAATTTCATATCTGGTTAGCAAAGTATGCTGTAAAAATAAAAGACATTCTGAATCACTTTCTAAATGAAAGGAATTAGCAAGAATTTTACTAGTGAATGAGGGCTTGGAAGTCTAGTTCATTAATAAGAACTTGTCCTGTTAATTAAGTTTGTGGGTTTTTTTGAAGTCTCTAAATCAGTAATTTTTCTTCTGTGTCTCTAAAATTGCCTTTTAAGGAGTAAGAACTGTAGTCTCCTGGAATCTGAAAGGTGGAAGGATTGTTCTCTTTGTAAATTTGCCTTGGAATCGAAACTGTCATCTCAATAGTGACGTTACTATGTTGAAAAAGCTATCAGTGCAGGGACTACTTTATTGCACAAAGCAAATGGTCAAGGATATTTAAGCAAGACTTACAGCTGATTTTAGAAAACTAACTACTTCTTGATATTTTTTTCAATTCATAACTTTCATAAAAATAATTTTTAACAGTGGAAGACTTGCAAGAAGACTTTTAAAATAGCTTTCTCTTTTCTGAAACATTTTAGTATAAAAACAAAGCCAAGGAGTTTAGTTTCTCTGTAGGTCACAGGCCTTGTAAGTCTGTTTTGTAGAGGCACAAATATGATTCCAAGTATATACTAAGAAAGTTCTCCCACAAAATACATAGGACTGCTAAGAAATAATGCTGAAGTTCTAATAGTCTAAGGCTGTTTCCTTACAGTAATGATAAAGTGATTTAAAAACTGAAGACAATTGTTACCGTGTGACTGCCACCCATAAGTTTTCTTAAATAGAACTTTTGCAAGCTATAAACAAGTCTTCGTCATTGATTGTACACATACTTGTGACTTCTATAATTTATATTAAATATTACATATTTATATAACTTCCGTTATCACTGCAACTGGAGTTTACCTTTTATTTTAGAGGACGTGAATATTGGTGGCAAACGTGTATAGTTGATTACCCGTGAACGATTGCAATTGTGCGCATATGTATTGCTATATGTGAGTGTAGCTGATAATTCAGACCACTCAGTGATGTGATCCTCTGTTCAGTCTGTTTTCGTGAATGTTTGTTTAGAGGTGGACTTGTAGGAAACCTGCTTGCCCAAACACTGTGGGGTTTAGTAATACAAATATCCACTGTTTGATTTTATCCTTTGTAATTATGACAATCTGATAAGACCAACAGATTATTCCTGGCAGTGATGAAGAGTAAAGGCAGGGAAGTGGGTTTAGTTTTGCCCTGTGGATTGTGAAATGAGGCCGTTGAAGTCCTTCCTCTGAGAAGGGTGACCAGTGCATTCAGGTTTTTATCCCAGGAAGGAACACATGGAGGAAATTCAGGATGCTGTTTCTAAGGACACAGACTTAAATACTAAGCAATTAATGTGGGTAACAGCAATGATTAAGAGGGATTCAGATTTAATGGCCTTCCTGGCCTTCTGTCTGGGGTGATGAGAGAGAGAGAGCGCAAAAAACCTCATGAATACAGAATTATGATGCATTTCAAGTATCTTCTACTGTATTCAATAAAAATGAAATTTCTGTTATCCAGGAATATCTAAGCTATATCTACTGAAGTCTGCCTCAGGGTCTCCCTGAAATAAAATTGCTGTCCAAACTCCTTTTGGGTTTGGCTTGGGGTTTTTTGTTGTTATGCTACTTCTGAAATTGAACTGGTGGAAAGCTGCCAAACTTTCTATTTCCTACCGAATACCACAAGATGGCAATATTATTTCTGTCCTTAATAAGACAGGAATTGATTTTTTTTTTTAAGCAAGCTATCAGCTCTGTATTAAAGGGAAAGGCTAATGGAGATTAATTCCTTCTTGGTAAAAGCTGGTACGCGTTAGGCTCACATATCTTAATAGATCAATTACATTTTAAATAACCTAGAAATTGTATTAGATTGCAAATCAGTTAAAACATATGGTGTCAGGTGATAACATGCTAAGTTTGGGTTCATTTGGTATCCTTTCTGTAGAAATAACATTGCACCTTTATAATAACATAGTATGAGACGTGCCCAGTAAATGAAAAAACAAACTACTCTGCCCAGTTCAGTCTGTATTTCACAAATGTGACTAGACTTCAGTTCTGAATTAAAAAGTCCCTTTCTTCTGACCTCAGTCTAAGTGTTTGTATGGTTATCTGGGTTGTCACTCTGTACTGGGGTGCGACTTCTAAGAATTTCAATGACTGCAGGGCGCAAGAGTCGTAACCTGTGAACTGTTCATAATTTTTTTAATAGTACAGTTTTTGACTGAATGTTGCAGAATTAACTGTGATGTCACCTTGCCAAAGTCTAATGCAGAAGTTCCAAGAGTGAATAAAGGAAACAAAATATTACTGGCTATGCAGTTATCTTTGGACAGTCTCCAGGCTGAAGACCTTTTTTTCATTGTAAACTACTAGAGGTCTCAGTGTGAGACCATTTCTTTGGACCCACCACAGGGGCCCCATGAGTGCCAAACCCAGAGGGGAAGGAGAATTATTATCAAATACTCAAGGAAACCCAGCAAGTGTGGTCTCATCACCACATAAATCCCCACTTAAGCCAGTTTTGCTGCATGGTTTCTTTGTCAGGGCCTCTCTTTAAAACTCCAGTGTCAAAAATTCGAAGTTGGAACAAAAATGTGCATGAGATTGCCTTGGGCAAGTGGGTTTTCAAGTCCTAGTGCAAGTGTAGTGCATTCTTGCTTAAATGGATGAACACTTTGTAATTAACTTTATTATTTTCTCATTTAAGAATAGCTGGTTTATTCTGGGTAATTCGAAATGTCAGGTATCGGCGTGCATCATAGCGTGTTCATCAGTAGCTGCTGGCACGAGGAGGAATCCTGACATCTGAAGAATGTCAGTGTTCTGTATGTAAGTAGAAAGAGGACCAAAATGTTTTGTTTTGTATGTATTACAAGGATGAGAAGAACCTCTGAAACTCTGTCTGTATCTGCCATGTAAATGAAGCATTCCTCTCCAGGAATTGACTCTTAAAGAAGAGGACTGGATGTCTTGAAGTGGTGCTTATTGTCTTGACACTGAGAGCACCAAGGTGCACCCTCTGCTTGTGGGTCCAGGAGATCCATTCTTCAGGTTAGGCTCAGGCCCTCCTTTTCTGAACTGTGTTGGAGGTGTACCTACAACAAACATGTCCTCAATCCTGTCTCCAGCCTTGTCTCCTGGAGGGATCTCAGACCTACGTTGTAGCTTTGTCTCAGGCCTTGTCTCTTGCTACTTCTGACTAGACTGCCCGGATAGACCCGGAACCTGGTTCATCACCCCAGCACATCTGGGACTTTCAGCGGACCCTGCTATCAGCCTCTGGCTCTGCTCCACCAGCTCAGGGGCTGCAGGACTGTGCCCTAACTGATGAAGATGCTGCTCTGTCTGTGCTTGCCTCGTGGAGCAGCCCTACTCTCCTTGTTTCTGACAATGTGCTGCTGTCTTCATCTTTATGTCTCTGCCATTTATAATGTACTCAGCTTGATGAAAACTTGTTTTCACTGGTCTCTAACAAATAACAATATCTCCAAAACTGATATTTCAGAGGGAAAACGAGGGAAAGGGAAGCAGATTTTTTATACTTGCATGCTATTTTGCTGATAGCAATGGCCTGATCTAGACGCCGTTACTGTTTTTTGCTTAGCCATTGCAGAAGAGAAGATGTTTGATACCCCAAAGAGTATGGAGTTTTCAAACTGGCAAATAGAAATTAAATAATAGTTCTTGGTTTTGAATCTGTCTTGCCGTCTAAAAATTTGCAAGGTGAAGTTTTGGTAAGGCAGGACACAGGCCTGGCAATGTTATGTGCTTCAAAATGAACTCTTTCCACAGAACTTTATGTAGGTAGACAGTGAAAGAAATATTTACAGGCTTATTCTGTTGTCTGCATGCATGCATCTCAATCACTTCAAAGTCTCCTGCAGCTTAGCTGATTAATGACTCCAGTTCCACACATGATCTCATTAATGCTGATTCTACTTCCAATGTCCCTTCTTAGGTCTATGAAATGCTTTTGCCGTGATGCAAGTTCCTTAGTTGTTTTGCTACCTTTCTAGTGCCTTAGATGGTAAAGAAATGAGTAACCAGGATGTCACCAGGGCAATGACATAGCATAATCTGTAAACAACATGTTGGAGATTCTATCAAGTGTGTCACTTGTCTTTGTTTTATTTTGCTGTTGGCAATGAAAAGAAATCCTTTCATGCTCCTTCCCTTAATTGTCAAATTGAAAAGAAGCAGCTTCGTCCCCCCCCCCCCCAATTTCAGACTGGCTTTGGGTACCTTTTATCTCTTCTCTTAATGTGCCACCTATGACCATTCAAAAGCATCGGTCTCATCCACCAGATTGGAGAAGTCCAAGCATATTTGTAGTTCTTCTTACACCTTCCCAGACCATTTCCCGGAGTCACTTTCTAGAAGGTACAAGGTAAATGGTTGCATGCATTCTTTCAAATAAAATAGCATTTTAACTGTTTCCCCCTGTTCACAGTATCTATTTAGTATACTCTTCCCTTAGCGAGTGTAGTTTTATCAGCATATTGACCCTGAGGTGTTCTATGTGTATTGTGCCTAGAGCTAAATATGTCAATCTTTCAGTCCATGAAAGATTACCAGATTTCTAGTGAATCTAAGGATGAAAGTATGGTATGTAGGAAATTGTTCTTGCTGTGCAGAATTAAGTGAGAGAATTGTACTAGTCTTTCTTGCTCTCTTTAAGCCTTTCCAATTTCTCTTCAAAAATATGAAGACAAAAGCTGTTATGACAGCAGTGGTTAGCTTGAAAGTCATTTGCAGTCAGGTTTGAGTGATGCCATTTGGAGATTCTGCTCTTCTGTTGCTTTTCAGCTGTGCTTTCTCCAGTATAGAAGCAGGAGAAGGAGGGTGCGTTATGCTGAGATTCTTCCCGAGTATCTGATGGCCTCTTCATTGGGGAGAAAGAATTTTGCTTGCCTAAAAATCGAGGCCGGTATGTTGCAGCAAAGGAATCTGGTATGGTATCTCCAAAAGTATCTGCCAAGTCCCACTGTAGAAAACCTGAGGAAGGAAAGTATGCAGGCAGGAAGGCGCAGTTATTGGCTCTGTGCAAAAACTTTTCTAACTGATCTAAAGATGAAGAAACCAGCAGTGGTAAAAGCAGTAGGGTGGCTAATACAGCAGAAACAACAGAAGCACTCAACAGTGACTCTTGATTTTGTATTTGGGAAGGGGAGAACAATGGGATACTCTGTGGTAACAGGCAACCTCCTGTTTTTCTCTTACAGTGGAAAAAATGAGACACTTAGGCTGGTGCAGACAGATTGCTGGCATGAGTTGGAAATGGACCATTTTGTCCTCATGTTTTTAGAAAAAGCCAAATACCTTAGTGTGACAGACACTGCTGTGAGCAGAACTCCTTGCTTAGACACCTGCTTGTTGGTTTGGGACAGCAATGCTGTGGCTTTCTGGGCTACAGCAAACTTGACATAATCCTGTCCAGGTCTATAGAAGTCTCTTGGCATCTCTCAGTTGTCTACTCCTCACTTTTTAGCTGTACCACGGGCTCGTTTGTTGGTGAAGTCCCACCTTCTGCTTCCCTTCTCCCCATTACCCCCTCCCCTAGCTGTCTGGAAACTTCCCTTGTCCAGGCTTGCTCAGTTGCAACATAAAATTCTCATACGCAACTCCTGGATTTGGAAAACAGCCTTTCAGCCTCCGAATCTTCCTAAATCGAGCCCCTTTGGTAGTTACCAGCCTGTAACCAGTTATGTTTAAAGCAGCCAAGTGGCTGGTAGTGACCTTTAACAAGAGTTTGCTAGAACAGTAGCATCTAATGCGGGTCAAAAAAAGTCAGTAGAAAAGAGACAGTCAGGAATATAGCAATAAATCTTGGTAATCTGATAAAATGTATTCATTTTAATGTAGTGAATTTCTCTTGGTTAGGTGTAACACTCCTTTCTCCTACAGAATTTAAATGTGACTCCTACAGGTCACATTTAAATCCACTAGAGGTTTACTTCTGACTTGTCTCAGGGTAATTGAAACTTGATGGTTAGTCCTCTGACCTGTGATGACATTGAGGTTATGGATTTTTCATTAGTACTTCAGTTCCTGACCATCATATACGTCTTAGAGCAGACTGGCAGCAGTGTAGTAATTGTGGTCAATGCCAACCCTTCATGAAGGGTCCTGTTTTTTTGGAGGGGTGGGGTGGTGGTGGTGTTGTTTTTTTTAAGTTGTTTTGTTTTTAGAGATGAGGGAATGAGTCTGATCCTCATAATCATCAGCTGAGGATCTGATAAAAGCCCCTGAATGTTTAAGAAGGGAATTGAGAGCAGGGGGTTGCAAGACATTCTGGTTGGTACATGTACAATGACTGGTGGGATGCTGCATCCTACTGTGCTGTGGAGTCAATCTAAACATCATGATTCAGTGGAAGTCCTGAGGAACTTCAATTGTTTTTAGGCTCCCGAAAGGAATTAAGGGTGGCTGACTAGCTAAAAAGTAAATACTTGTACTTGATAAATGGCTTTTCATAGTATAAAAAGATATGGTAGGATGCAGCAACTGGAAGCTAAAGCCATATTACTGCAGACTGAAAAGACTTTATTTAATAGTGGAAGAAATTAAAAAAAAGTTGGAAAAAGTGATGAAAGGGTAGTGGTGACTTACACACTGACAGACCTGTCCATTCAAGACTGGATGCCTGTCTGAAAGACAGGATTTTTCTGATTTTTCTTGAGTAAGCCTTATATCCTCTACTTAGACATTTTATTGGACTAGCCTTTTCTGGCCTTAATGTATGGAGGCTAATGTCTCGAGAAAAGTGTCTGCTCAGTACATCAGCTTCAGCTCTGCTTTTGATTCTGTTAATATTGCTCATGGCCCCTAAGCACAGTGGTGATGGAGAAAATTGGTCTGCCTTTTCCAAAACCTACAGTACTGGTTGAATTTTGAACTGACATTTGACATTCCAAAAGTGAAATTTGGAAAGGTGTGCTTTTTTTTTCTGTAATATAGATTCTATATTTGTTGGCTTCAAGAATAACTGGAGGCAAATTACAAAAGCCAATGCTTCCTTGTTGCGTTTTTGACGAGGAAAAAGATGACAGTCATGGGGGTTTGGGGTCAGGATATCATATGTTTTTTAAAGACTTCTAATGAGCAAAATGGTAAAAATGTTCTAAAAAGAAAAAGCTTGGATGGTGAAAGAAATTTTCTAGCAATGCCATTGACTTAAAGCAAATTGTTTCTGGAAAAAATCTTCTACAAGGGGTTAGCATTGGGTTTTTGCAGCTGACAGGATGGTTTCTTTGTCTACGTTGGAGATCTCACCTTCTTTTCCATTTCCCTGCCACACTTCCAACTCACATACACCTTTTCTTAGTTTTACTGGCATTTATCCAGTAGCCAGTTTGTATAATACTTCACACGAGCACTTCTTGCAGAAGGCAGCTGAAGGTATGGGTGGTGTCATGTGCATTACTGAAGTCTCTGCTTTCAACCTTTCTTTATTCCAGCAGACACCCCTGTCATGCTAATGATGGGTGGGAATAGTAGAGAAATTATTTAAAAAAAAAAAGGGCATTCATTATGTTCAAGTGGTGATAATTGTCTTCTCTGTCCTCCAGTATTTCTCAAAAAGTATGCAATAGAAAAGTAGAAGCAGTCATCTCTAAACCACTGGGGTTTGATACTTTTGGCTGAAAATGAAGAAGTGGTTTAACCTTGAAAAATATTAAAACTTGAAAGGAGAACTGATGGAAACCAATATTAACCTTCCAGTTTGGATAGCCGAAATTTGTAATACTAGTGAACGTTTCAATGATCAGTTTTAAACTAAATGTAGTCCCTGCACTATCTGTGAGTAAGTGCTTTTCTTTCTTCTGAAACATAATTTTAGACTGGACAGAGTTGAAGTTGGCATCATTCCCTGTGCTCCCCGTGATATCAAAGTGCACCATATATTTTAACTTTTTAGTAGCTTCTGCCAATGAAAACAAAAGTTATAATTAATAGTCTCAGCAGTTTTGCTGCCAAGGGTTCCTGGCCACAACTCTTAGTTTGTTTTGTGCTGCAGATGCATACCTCTGAATCTTGTTAACATGGTGGTGTTTTTTTTCCTTGCCAAAGATTAAAGACTGGCTGTCCAAGGAACTAGACATACTTTTAAAATAAGAGAAAATAAGGCATGGCTATTAAAGAGTTAATTGGCTCATGAGAAAATATTTTTGACACAAACTCTTTAATGGAGCTGATTCTTGTTAAAGCTAAAGCACTGTCTCATGTATCAGTCAACTAATTGTTCTAAAATAACTTTGTAGGGTTATATTGCAGATGGGGTGTGTTACTATACTGAAAAATGACTCGACACAGTAAGCGTGTGGGTTAGCAGGTTCAGGTCTTATCTTTTTGCTCTCTGGAGCACGTAATTATTGCCTTAATCATTTCAGCTGGTAAAATCTCTTCCATGGTGATATAACACTTTTAAATTATCTAAGTGTGTGTGTATATATATATATGTTTCTAAATATATTATCTGATTTCTGACCGTAGAGGTACTTTGGGAAGTGCAGCTCTAACACAGGACCTTTAGGAAACTTTACTTTTCCTTGTCAAACAAATAGGTCCTGTCTCCTAAAAAAGGTTTTTTAATTTTTCTTTTTTTCATTCTCTGTTTGTGGAGTTAAACCACACAGTCTGGTTTTATATTATTGTCAACTGAAACTGGCTGATGAACTTGCTTCTGCTGAATTTGATGGTAGACAAATGTTTTCCTACCACTTAGAGATGTTTATTTTTTTTCCCTGCTTTGCCTCCGTGGTAGTATTGCTACAGTAACATAAGATGGATATTGGTGTGGCAAGACTCTAACATCTTGTTCGGCTCTTTGCTTTTCTTCCAAAGAAGCTTTTGTCCAGCTTATATCAATTTTTTTTTTTTTTTGTGGAAGTCTCTGTGTGGGTGGTTCAAACACTGTATCTGATCAAATGATGTTTACCTAGGGCACCTGATTAATGAGCACACGTCTAAGTGGGATTAATACCATAATGTGTCTTGGATAGACACAGATCTAAGGAATGGATTCAGGCTGCCATCTTATTCTGTAGTGCTTAGTGACTGAACTGAGTGAAAATTCAAATGGAAACCTCAGAGTTAAAAGATCGATCTGTAATTTATGTCTCTTCCAGTATTATCATCTCTACACTTTCTCTACTTTTTCTGAACTATAATGATTTGAAGAGAGCTGATTAAATGTCCCAGTGCTATTGCAGCATTCTGTGAGTACTTGAGATGTTCCAGTAGGCAGTGCGTAAATGTCTCTGAAATTTAGCTTTGTCTCCTTTTTAAACATTTCCCTCCCTCCTGTGTTTCTTTGTTCACCTGGTAATACACTACTTTTATAGTATCTAAATGTTCCTCATACACATTTTGTATTTACTGTACCTCTCTCTACTGTGTCAGCTTTTCCAATAGGAGAATCTGAAATGCTCATGTCATTCAGGAATCTCACTTTACTTTGGTCTTTTAACAACCATATTTCCAGTTCTTAGGAGGGTGATGTTTCCTACTTTTAGAAACTTTGCTATACTTTGTGACTCTTAGCTATTTCTGAAAACCTGGTGTTTAAAGCGAAGAAATCTTCATAGAACTAAACTGCCCGGATTAGAGTTTGTTAGATGCTCTAAACTGAACTTCTGCTGTCCAGACAAGTTTTCACATCTTATTTGCACTTCAGAAGTAACTTTTACTATATCAAGGGTGCTATTTTGAGTGCTTGGCAATATAGCCCAAGGGTCAATGGCTTGTTCTTATTACTGCTGTAAAGCTGAATTAGATGAGTAGAGGAAAGGTTGTCTCTTGCTTAGCAACCAAATGGGGCAAGGGTTAATAAAAAAATCCCTAATTTGCTGACTTGCAATACCAAGCGGACCACCCCGCCTGCTGTAACAATTCCAGCAACAAGTAATTCCACCTGTTTTGAGAAGTAAAGAATGACCTGTGGAACAGCTGGCCAGCTGCGAGAACATAATATAGAAAATATTATTGATCTTGGTCTATTATGATTTGCAAAGCTTGAGGGATATTGGTTGCTTGCAATCTTGGTCATGTTTTCTCCATGCTTGCTCACCCCACCAGACTTCCATCAGTAGGTATCCAAGCACTCATGGGATAGAGGGAATGAAGCTCTGTCAGTGCAATGGCTCCCATCATATCTTAGCCCAGTTGTGTTGGCTCAGGTGCAGTGGCAGTAAAACTGGTAGTGTAAGATTAAGTAGGTAGCCTGCATTGAAACCCATGCTTCAGAGTCTTCAAAACTGGCATCTGAGCTTTCCAGGTGGAAGGCAAATCTCTACATGCTGCAGTGTATTTCCAAATGTGGGAACTGGGGTGGCGAATAGGGCTTTGTGCCGATCCGTTTTACTATTACTGTCTTTAAGACTACATTTTTCAAAATAGGAATTAAAGTCAACATTGCTGCAAATGGAGTTGTGTTAGTGCTACAACAGGAGTGTAAGTTGTGGGAGGGCAGCAGGATGGGGGTTGCCACCTAGAATTAAATTAGGCTTAAACACATAACTACAGAAGAAACCTAGATAAATTAAGAGCAGGAACCTCTCCGTTATTCTAGCGGGTCCTACCTCCAGGGGTCTAGAATTGCCGCAGGAGGAACCTCTGCTGAGAGGATGTCTAGGAGGACGGCCTCCCCTGATCAAGGCTTTCATGAAGCATTTCTTAGCCTTTGATGCAGCAATGGAAGATGCTTCAGGATTTGCTAAGCCGCAGAACAGAACTTCCTCTAATCTGTGTCACGAACCAATGAACAGGAAACTACTTATTTTCCGTATCATAGTTTGCTTAATAAAAAGCAGGCTTTTGACATCCTGACAACCTTTCATTGCTAGAACATTATTTTGATCAAATAATCACTAAGAAAAATCTTAAACTCTTTTTTGGCTTCCCCTTTTTGGATAATAGCAAAAAAAGTAGAGAGCGAGCAAACACGTTAACTTGCATCGTAAAATGCTGAAATCACTTGGACCTAGAAGCTTTCTGTGTTCCCACAACTTCTTGATCTAATTGTTTTCCAGTTTAGTGGTTTACCTACAAACACGCATCCAGCAGGACTGTGCAGCTCTAGGGGCAGGAGAGCTGGCAACCAGAATATTCAGTGTAGAGAAATCCCTCTTTGTGTTTGTGTGGAAGAACTGATGGGACATGCTGTGCTGTGAAAAGTAAAAATGGAAAATTAAAACCTGACCGTCTTTGGACAAAAATATAATCTACTTGCTCTGTACAAAAGCCCACTAGATTTCATAAGTAGACAGTGGGATCTCTTTGCACCTCTTGACTGTTGTAGTCTGTCACGCAACAGGAGCTGATGTAGTCCACGCTGAAGTCAGTGTCACTACAACAATCTTATACTCTAGTGGAAGTAGCCATATGGAAAATCTCTCAAGTTATGTCTCTCAAGGTGCACTCGCTGTAGTGTATGTAGACCTAAACTGTGTTTCTGAAAGCTTCAGTCTATAGCAGATACTCTGTCAGAAGAGTTTAGAAGCAGGCAATAGCTTTCTCGCTTATGGGTTGGCACCCATGTGGCAAACGTATTTATTTATTTATTACAAAATTTGTAACATAATTACAGGTTTGGCTTCTCTCTCCCGTATAGAATTACAGAATTATTTGCCTTAAAGGATCTCTGGAGGTCACCTGCTCCAACCTCCTACCTAGAACAGGGTGAACTCAGATCAGGCTACCAGCACATAATGTAGAATGAAAATATATTCTTTAACTTCTCCATGAAAAGAAGCGTGTAATCTCACCCATTGCACCTATAAGTAATTGTTAAGGTTGTTCTGAGTTACCAGCTCTGAGCTGCTTTAATGACAGCATGTTCAATTAGTCACTACATGACAAGCAGCTGTCATTGCAGCTTTACAAATTTGCAGCTACTGTTCAAAAACAAACAAGCAAACAAAAGCCCCCCAAAAGTAGCTTGGCTTTGGTTCTTTGAGTACATGCTTTCTTCAAGGTAACAAAACACACGGCTAAGTGTAGCAGTGTGTGGTAGCACCTACCTGGCAGACCCTTCTTGGACAAAAACTATGTCCCTGTTGAATCCGATGAACTATTTGCAAACTCCTCCTGGAGCCAGCATGTGGAAAAAATTGCAAATCCTGTGTTGGACAGCTTTTTTTTTCCCTTCTTGGGTATGAGATCTCCTTGTGAGTTCTGAAAGGCATGCATCTGCCACCGGCTCTGCTGGTCTGAAAGAGGGGAGACCCTGCCAGTCTACGTAAAGTTGCTTTTCACAACAGCCAAGTAGCTGGCAGGGTGTGGTAAATACTAATAAAAAAGGCCTAGGAAAGACTTTAATTAAAAGTAAGAGCTCTACTAATTATGTTTGAGGCTGCACAGACGGAGTCCGACACTGGATAAATTTTTCAAACTTTTGGAAGAGAAAAAATTAATTACAGTCCCAGTCACAAGTTGAGGTCATTTATTTAAAGGGAAACACTTAGTGCTATGGTGCTTCATAATTTATATGACTGAGTATGCTTTACATAGCTGGGCTTGTAATGTGATATTTACTTTTATGCATAACGTTATTATGTTCTTAAAAAGAAACTGTACTCCAAAGAGGTGAAATTAAAATTCTCTTGTGGGAGGTAGTGGCACTCTTCACTGGAAGCAAGTAGTCTGATTTCTTTTGCTGCTGTGCATCCTGGTGGCATTTTGAAAGCTGTTCAGCTCAATAACATGGGTATTGCGTATTAATTCCTGGTTTTGGTCTAGTAATGTGAAAGCCAGAACAAAACGTGGTTTGCTAGAAGTGCCGTGACTTGCGGAATGGGACAGACAAAACTTTGAGCTGCTCTTGTTTTTGTGCAACGCTGGCAAATTCCTCCTGTAAGGACAGTAAGTAGAGGGCAAATCTGCCCTTACCTGCGGGCTAATGATCTTTGCCATTCTTTTCTCATTTAGGTCTCTTGGTCTCGGGTTGAATTGCAACACAGATGAAGCAACCAGCCATAGTTACTCTGAGGACGCAGCTTGTCTGCGGCCAGCCGTTTATTTTTGCTTGCACTTTCTGCAACAGCTGAGGCAGCACCATCAGCTTAAGTAAGCTGGTGCAAAACTTTAGGAATATAATGGGAACTCCTTTTTGTTGTGCTGGTGTGAGAAGTCCTGATGGAAGGAACTACTTCAAACTCTCCAATTGCACTGGGAAGATAAATGTGTCAGGATTGTGGGATATCAAAAGCTGAATTCTAAGTAACAGCTACACACATTGTGTTTGTTACAGTATAGTCTCATGCTGAAATGTTTTGAATTCCACATCTATAGTGTTTCTTTATGGGTAGGTTTAAAATGGTACAAGCATTGAGTTTAGTAATCGAAGACTTCTTGGAGAAAAACCCCAAACCCAACGGTTTGAAATGCAAATTGAAAATTATAAATCAAAAATGAGGGTTCTCTCGGACTTTTCTGTAAGCCCTTGCTGTGAGGTAAATGCTATTCTCAAATTTGCTGTATAACTCCCTTTCCTGTGCTCAGGCAGTTCTCCTGCTAGTGTTACTTGCAAAAACCTTAAAGCTGCTTATGCTAATTAAAAACTATTTTATGTGAATGACAGGATAAGTTCTTTTGACTCCTGACATCTTTTAAGAGTAGTGTGTGAGAAAGAAAGCCGCAGTGCTGCCCCACAGCTGGAGATGTGTTCCCTAGCTGTGCTGCAGTGGCTTCCTGAGGAGCCACGGTCTCCTGTTGCTTCCTGAGCTTCAAGCATAAATCTTTGCAGTATTTGCCAAGGACTGTATGTTCTTGAGGCCATGCTGTACATTTGTAAAATTGACCTAAATCTGTGTGGTCATCATGCTTCATGTAATGGATTTTTATTTTTTTTTAAAGCACAATAAAGCTTTTTACCATAACTTATTCCCAATTTGACATCTTCAAATGCTACAGGCAAATCTGAAAATCTTGGCCGTACTGTTCCACCATAAAGTTTTCCACAGAAAGCTGCTCCTTTACCCCAGTTGCAGCAACTTTAACGGTGGCAGTTAAATACTCTTAATTCCAGAACTGTCATTGCTTTTGAATAATCTAATCAAAGTCCAGTGTGGTTATTCAAGAATTGGTTGTTTCTAGGATAAAGTAAATAGGAAATTAAGGTTTTATTAAAGAACTTTTTTGTGACTTAAAATAGACTATTTCAGTTGGAAGGGACCTACAATGATCAGCTAGTCCAACTGCCTGAGCACTTCAGGGCTGACCAAAGGTTAAAGCACATTAAGGGCACTGTCCAAATGCCTCTTAAACACCGACAGCCTTGGGGCATGGACCACCTCTCTAGGAAGTCTAGTGTTTGACCACCCTCTTGGTAAAGAAATATTTCCTTATGTCAAGTCTGATCCTCCCCTGACCCAGCTTTGAGCCAATATTTTTTAAAAAAGACATTATTTTACTAGTTCTCTTTTAATTTGATACCAGCGGTAAGCTGCTATTTAGGAATCAACAGCCTGGAAAACATTCCATCTAAATAAAGTGTGAAATTTCAGGAAGTAGGAAAGGATTTTTTCATGTGTACTATCTTGATGACAGAACAGATTGGGTTTGCTGCATATGATTTCTAAGACCCTTATTGAGTTTTCTTAACTTTTGCCAATTCCAAAATAGGTTGAAATGTTTGCCTCATGAGTAGAGGCAAACGGAGTTTCCCATCTTGAAGAGAATGCCAGGGAATCACTGTTCTCTTGGTCTTGTAAGTCCATCCAAGTCCAGTGTTATCTATTCATGAAAGATCAAGCGTTTCTCTGCTCTGAAGCAGTTTTTTCCAGGATAGGCAGAGGATAACATTCATCTCAGGAACCACGAGCAGAAGTCTGTATGCTTGTGGACTGGCACTGGTTACGTGAGGATAACTGAGCTAGGATTAACAACCTGCTACAACAGACAAAGAATTCTGTACCTGGAGTCCAATGCCCCAGAGCTGGGGGCAGAAGTCAAGGTGCCCGGGCTCTTCAGATTTTTTGGCTTTCTGTAGCGTCTTGCCTCTTTTGCCATGCAAATTTTCACTTCTGTGACAATCTAGCACGTGAAATATCTTGAAACTCTTTCCATAGCTCCAATTTGTCTCAAAAGGCAGTCTGGTTGGCATGTCATAATAAAGAGCTATGTCATAATACATATAAACAAGGAATCAAAACTTTCTAAAATGCCAAGAATAGGAAGTCTGAAAAATCTGTCTTCTGAACACCATGGCATCACAGACAAAACCTTTGAGAATCATTTTTTTCATGTAGAATATGATCAAGTGATATAGAACTATGTACTGGTGGAAAAAATGAATAAGCATAGCAGGCAGCTGGGAAGTCTACAGAGGAAACACACAAGTAAACCTCTGCAAGAAAGCACCAGCTGCCTTGTTGGTGACAGGTAGCAGTGTCTGTAGGAAATATGTTCTTAACGTTCTTTAACTAGCCATTTTTGATACAAGGGCAGGTGTATAGAACTATGAGATCTGTTCTGTCAGAACTAGCCTGATCCAACACAGACTGGGACTCCTAAGCACAATTATACCCCCATTACCGTGCATTCTCCTGCACAGGTATAACAGGTGTGAGGAATGTAGCTGCAAAAGTTAGTACTGTGAGTACCAAAGGATCTGGATGACTAAATATCTTGTATTAAGCAATATAGCAAAATGACTGATTTTTTTTTTTTAATAACAACAAAAAAAAAGGCAAGAACAAAATGGTGGTGTGTGAGCAATAGTGCATGGCACATGGCTCCTTCATTACTGTGATCTCAGCTGCTGAACTGGCAGGACTCTTTGGGGAAAGTCCGTGGAAGATACCAAGAATAGGGCAGGAGTACCCTGTCTGCTGTCACAGCTTCCTGTCAGCGGTCAATGAGCCCACAGCTGAGAACAGAGGTTTGTGGCTTTGTATGGGGCTAGTGTATATGGCTCACAAAATCTCCACTGAAGGTGAGAAAGGAAAGAAGGATCCTGCAAAGCTGGGTATCACTTAAATGGCAGACCTTAAGTAAGCATTTAGGGATATGTGAGGTTGCTATGTATTTCAGGCCTGTTTTTGTTATCTTTTATTCTGCAAGCTGAATTTTGAAATGAGGAAATTGCTCACAGTAATAAAATTCAGTTTTTATCTGTTGTGTCATTTTGTAGAATACATGAAGAGGTTCTGACTTCTCAGCAGCTCAAAGGTATGTTTGTTTTGGTAGCAATTTGCTCGCAGTGTTTTATGATGGTGCAGTGACAAAAATTGGTTGGTCTGTCAGCACAAACCTTTTAGGAATGAGATCATATTCCATCAGCTGACTTGCATGAAATTCAAATGTTAATTTACATTTTTTGGACAAGCACAAGAAGCCAAAATTGCTGCTTAAAACATCTGGAGAGAATACTTACTGCACGTGTTTAAATCCATTATTCTCACATTGATCTCATTGGGGAAAAAGGAGGAGAAGGTGAAGGCCAACACAAGAATATTTGTTTTCCTCCTCCTCCCTCTTCCTTCCTCCCTCTTCTCTGTTAAAGAAGTTTGATATTTCAGTGTAGAACTGATTAAATTATTCCCAGAGTTTCAACATCTGCATCACTGAACCACCTCATATGATTGGAGCGAGGAGGCTGAACAAAAAACCAACCTACTGCAACTCCATAGTGTTTGCTTCACACAATCTGTTATTGGGAGGCAGAGGAGAAAGTCACAGAAAGCTGTATATTTGATGTATCGAATATTGGACAATGTTCTTGCATAGAGCAATAGACAGTAATATGAGAAACTAATAGAAGAGCTGTTTACTGTTTGTTCTCTTGTGCAGTTGCTTTAAAATTATTGTGGGAAATGAGGGGGGAAATTGAAATTCTATTGTTTTGTTGAAGAAGGGTTCTTCAGTCCTTCATATTTTTATTTTTAAAGTACTTATTGCTATTCACAAATGGCTTCCTTCTACAAAATGGAACTGAGCTGGTCTGTTAATGATTGTTGAAAGACACATTTTACTAAAAGAAAAACATTAGGCTAACTAAAAGCAATGACTTGAAGAAACAAGCCTTGAAGCTACCAACCCTTGTATGAAGTAAAAGTTCAAACTATTTTATTTAAACATTGCTGTATAAGGAATGATTTTCCTGTGGTAAAATGCAGCTGTAGAAGCACATCTGGAAAGGCGGGGGGTAATATTTATGGACCATTATCCAGGTGAAATGCAAAGATCTATTTTTCACTTCATAAATTTCTCAGGTTTTAAAAGTCGATTTTATGCTATCTACAATTGTGACAAGTCTGTGCCGATTCATATGGGGAATGGAAGCTCGTAATTCATAATGACTGTTTGAGACATCCTAAGCTATCATGGCAGGTATGAGATTCCATTATTTTAATATATTTCCCCCACTTTTTTGTATACTCTAGGGAATAGAAAGCAGTTCCTTTCCCTTTGATTTTTTTTTTTAAGTATGATGAAGTAAGAAATAGAAATCCGAAAAGGAGAAATGAACAGAGCATCAGTAGAAATTCTTCATAACTGGACATGCAAGTTCCGTTTTTTTTTTTAAAAAACACATAACTGGACACATTACCCTAGATGTGGTCTTACAAATAGCAAATAGAAGGGAACAATCGATTCCACTAGCCTATCATGCATCGTGGTGGGTAGTTGGCTTTCTCTGCTGCAAGGGCACACTGCTGAATTTTTTATTTTTAACTTTCTGTCCATCAGCACACCCGGATTTTCTCTACGTAGATACTTTCTATGTTATCAGCCCCTGGCCTGTACTTTTGTGTGGGGTTGTTCTATCCCATGTGTAGGGCGTGACACTTAGATTTGTTGAGCTTCTCGAGCTTCCTTGCCAGCCCAGTGTTCAAGCTTGTACAGGTTCCTCTGGGTAGCAGCCTCCGCCAGTGTATTGACTGCCCCCAAACTGGCTGCCGGTTGGACTTTGCGCTGCCAATTTTCACCCTTTGAGCCGGGTGGTCCACACAGTTTTTCAGCCACCACCCTATTGCTAGCTGATAGAGACCATATCTCCCCAAACTAGTTCCAGCTTTACTGTGGCAGACCAAGCTAAAGACCACACTGAAGTCAAGCTATGCAACATTCACTGCTCTCCCCTTGTCCACAAGAGTCAGCTGCTGCCTCCTGAAAGGCAAACACATTGGTCAGGCATGATTTACTCTTGTTAGATCCGTGTTGGCTTTTCCTCACCATCTTATTTTCCATGTGCTTGGAAACGGCTTCCAGGGAGATTTGTTCAATAACCCTCTCGGAGACTTAAGTTTGACCGACTGACCTATGGCTCCCAAGAGTCTTCTGATACCCTTCTTTAAGATGGGTATGACATTTGACTTTTTACAGTACTGGGAACCTCCTGCAATCACCATGACCTTTTCATTGAGTCGCTATGAAATATGATTGCACCAATTCAAAAGTTTTACAGTTTTCCTTGTCAGCACAAATTTATGTCAGCTTCTGCCAGAATTACACTGCTGAAGGACATCAATGGCTGGAGCAACTGTTACTGGGTTGGCATTTCTATAAGGAAGAGAGATCTGGCAGAAGTAGAAAGGTGAACTCTGAAGGGCTTTCTGGATGAAAATATTAAAGCAGAAACGTGTAGCTCTAGCATCATGAGTAGTTTCAAACACTTTGTGTGTACACCTAAAAGCAGGTACAAGAAAAACATTACACGCTGATGAGATTCTGGGTTTTTTCTTGGCTTGTTTTTAAACTGCTGAGTAGTTGCACGGAGGATTTAAATAAGTGACCAAGCACTTAAAAGCTAGGTTTTGTCCTTTGCAATTGCAAGTATAAAGCAGACAAAGACTCTTCTCTCTGTTCCTCTCCAAGGTATGGCTTGAGCATCAAAGCAGAGGTGTTCCGAGTGATTTTTGGAGAATGGGCATTGAGGAAATATCACGTGCTGTCCTGTCTGGAATAAGATCATGCAGGGAGCTTTTTGATTATAGTAGGAGCAACACAGTCCCAAAGTGTTACTGTGCAGCTTAGCTTGGTTTGGCTTAGAAGGGTGCCTGATGCAACTTGATACTCCATAAAATTTCAGTAGTATAAACTAGTTGTGTTTATCTCTGTCTTTGGAGTCAGAACAGGGTCAAAGAGGCTTAACTCTGTAGTTGTTGTAATGTTAAATTTTAAAGCTGTTATTTTGGAAATGATGCTTGAAGCATGCTATAGAGAGGTCAAGGTCTGAACAAGTCATTGCAGATGGCTAATTGCATTTTATCATATTTGACTTTAATAGAGGCTGCCGTATCGTTTTCATTAAAGTTTGAGAACCTGAAAGGCTTCCAGACAGATTTGCTTCCGCAAGATACTAGAAAAATGTGGGGGATCAAACGCTTCAAGGGAAAACACAAGCAACTTGTTATTGTAGGCTACGTCACTGTGACTTTACTAAAGTCCTTCCTCAGAAAGGAAGTGGCTGAACTACACTAGCTGATCATTATTCTGGCATTTGTCAGCCTTATGACTATGCCAAGAAGCTGTATTGAGTTAGGACAAATAACAAGTTTATAGGCACTTTACTGACCATCTTAAAATGTTTCGGGTTTTATTTTATTTTTATTTTTATTTTATTTTATTATTTATTTTATTATATTTTTTAAATAAAACCCAAACCAATATGAATATGTGAATGTAGGGAATAATTCTGCCCTGAACTGCTCCAAGTGATCCTGTCCATCTCTTCAATTTCTAACTTCAGTGAAAAAAGATAAGCTAAAAGTGTATCGCAGAGCAGACTGAATCAACATACTATGACATTGTAAGAAGTTGAAAACATGATGCCAGTCTGCTTGTAAATTCAGGCCAGCAGGACCTATGCATGGTTTGTTGACAAACAATAAGATAATTTGGCCAAGGTGTATATCATGTTACTGCAAAGGATTTAGTTATTCTGTAGCAAAAGTAGAATTTATGGGGAGGCAAATCTACAAAACTACTGCTACCAAAGCACATGCTGGGAGGCTCTCTGTAAGCATTAAGTATATAATGAAGCACTTATGTTCTTCAAGGCTATAGCAAAAAAGCAGGAGATGTACTTGAACGGAGCCAACTGGCTGCATGTTTGTAATGGGATCTGGCGTGGTACTTGTCATGGCCATTAGAAAAGCTACCTGAGCCTGTGCCTCTGTTCCTCTTTAATGCAGGTAACAGCAACACATACAACCTTCTGCCTCTGTTTATTGTTCTTCGAGTGTTGTGTTTCCTCGGCTTAGTTAACAGCAGAGGTTGCGGGTCAGGCAGTCGAAACAAGTAACACAGAGCTATATTATGTAGTTACACCAAGACAAGAGGAGCCAGCATAGGACTCCAATAGGCAGGAGCTATTTGTCTACCACTAGGTATAGCATAGATTTCTAATGTTTTTATTTGCCTTCCTGGGGAAGGTTTAAGGTATTTGCACTTTGTTTTCAGATACATCAGGAATATTTCAGTTACTGCGGTGTTTTATTCTTGCGACATAACCATTCTGTGCTCTTTGAGAAACACCCCAGCCTTGCTGGCTGAGCTCCCATGCTCAGGTGTGAGAAAGCATGACTTCTGTTGTGAGCCCCCTTGACTTGCATTGATATCACCAAATAAGATGGATGATCCTCTCAGTTGTATGGTTTAGTTTCAGTCAGTCCTGCAACAAGCAGGGAGTTGGACTCCATGATCCTTATGGGTCCCTCCCAACTTTTGAGATATTCTATGATTCTGTTGAATTCACCAAGGAATCCTGGTTTTGCTGTCACCAGTCTTTTTGTGCTTGCATTTTACGTAGACACATACTCTGACTGGTTTCTGGGTCAGAAAAGTAGGTAAATCCTTAAATGCACTGTGCTCTATATAACACTTGTATGTGAAAAAACATTGCCAATCTTCTTGTAAAAATTTTTCCTTAGCATATTTTTAAACACCTTCTTTGTTGGGTATCCGTCTTTAAATTTTGGTGGGGTGTGCAGGAGAAGTGTGAAACTGAAATTCTGCAAGTGTTAAAAAAGAGAAAAATTAATATTGGCTTGTTTGCTCAGCTTTTGCAAGCCTTTCTTTCAAAAAGGTTCTATCGAGCTGACAGGTGGGAGCTGCCAAGGGAGGCTGTCCCTGTGACAGAGATGTAGCTCGCCACCCCTACGTTTTGTAGGCATTCCTGTCACCCTCATTAAATCCAGAAATCTGTGATCACTGGGTATTCCCTAGCCTGGAGCCTGGCAGGAATTCCTCCCTGTGTTTGAGTCCTGATATAGCCCCATAGGGCTTGGCCTGTCTCTATTTAATTCGTAACTTGGTACTGCTTTCATATGGTCAAGCCTTTTTAAAATTATAATCAACTCTTAGTTGCCAAAGATCGTGCGGTGCTGAAAAATCCCCCAGTGAGGGAAAGCCCAGGTAACACAGATGTGGCAGTACAAAAGTATCCGTGTTTTCAGGGGGCTGGTGAGCCTGGCTGTGTCCGTTCTGAGTTCTGCAGAAGAAGCTGAAGGTGATGGCTTCTCAGTCCTGGGGACGTCTTGCAGGTCGAATGCAGTGTTAGCTAAAAGGCTGGGGTGGGTACTACTACTAAACTGCACCCAATATGATGAGTGCATCCAGATGGGGTGGAGCCACCTGCCTGTTTTTGCAGGAGCTGGGACACCTGAGATCATCAGCTTTAGCTAAGGTCCAACTCTGCTCAGGTTTTCCTTGTGTTGCACTCATTCGTGCTCCCATGGCAGGGAAGTTAAAGTCGTCATCGCAGAAAGTCACTTCAGGTCTAGTGGGACCTCAGCTAGCAAAATCAGTTGTATTGTTTCGGCTACAGGAATTAGTTATGAGCTGACCTTTGGAGATGGGTAGTTGCTCACACACAGTGCTGTTATTCAGCTAATGAGCCTGTAGGCACACGGCTCGGCTTTGCAGAGCACCAATTTTGACTGGGCAGTTTATAGAGAGAGTTGACAAGGAAAGTCCAGCCACTGAACTTCTCTGTTTCCATGGTGTTCCCTCAGGAAACAGCTGATGCTTGACTAACTTGTCACTTCTAATTTTTGAGTAGTTAAATTATGCAACTAGAACACTCTGTTGCTTCTTTCAGATTCTTATGATTGCTAATTAAAATTGAGGTACTGTAGGTACCATACAATACAACGCTTTCTGGATACTTCTTAATTTTATTTCAGCTGGAGAGGGCAAAAAGCATTGAAAGAGTAACGATAGTCATCATAATTGTTGAAAGATTTGCTGTTGCCTGGAGTGGTAAAGGTGAAGGAGTAAAAACAAAAAAGCCCCAAAACACAAACTAACCCCTTTGGTGTTCAAAAGATGAAATTTTCTCTTGTGATTGTACAATAAGCATGAAATGTATGTCCCGGTGTAATGATTTTCTTAAAACTTGTTGACAGCTAGCTTTGATCATCAAAGAATGGAGTCAATAGTGAGTTATGAGAAATTGAATGGTCCTACCATATTTGATTTGAGATTGTAGATGCATCTTCTTATGTCGTGTGTAAAGACGAGCCATCACTGCAGAATGCAGCCACTAAGGATTTACTTAACTGGCCACTGGATGCCAGTATTGCTCTGCAGAAACTGGTAGTGGAAAGCTGATTTTTGTGACTAATATTGCAATGGCTGCTCCAACATCAGAAGCATTTTATCACTTATTTTCTAAACTGGGATAAAAAGTGGGTAAAGTGCTAGATGAAACATACACTTTACACTACTTTCTCAAGGGGCTGACTACATAGGGATTGTTGATGTATATCTGACTCATATTAAAGTACATTAGATGTTAGCATCATGCATAGCAGCACACTTGCACACTTTGTAATCAGAATACCACCTTTTTTGCAGTTAGCCCTATTCAAACAGTCATTAATCTGTTCTGCTGTTGGTCTTTGCTAGCTTGAATTAGCTGCAGAAGGAAACATTCTTTGCTAACTCAGGACTGAAAATCCTGATACTGACCAAACAAATCTGTAACATCTGTGGCAATTTTAAAAATCCTGTACATGTAGGCAGAATTCCAGGATGTGTAGGACTTCTGAATTTGAAGACAGTGGTTTCTGTCCATATATCTAGGTGCTTATACTTGAAGACGTAGTGGACAGATGAGTTTTTTCACTGCCCTAATAGCATTAAGGTATTTCACAAGGAGATGCTTTTAATCTTGTAATGGCTATCAGAGGCTGAAATGAGGGTTTGCATTGTTTGGCTTTGTTGGTGGTGTTTGTTGTTTTTTTTTTTTTTAAGAGATGCCTTATTCCAGTGAAGGCTCAGAAATGATGAAGTTGCCAACTTGGTCACTATGGCTACAAAGATAAGTGTGCAGAATACTCAAAAGGAGCGTGCTGCTGTTCACCTCATGCTGTACGTTCATTCAACAAGGAGACACTGGATTTGGCAAACCTAACTGCCATATTGAAACACTCGAGTGGGAAAGTATGCTTCCTCTGTTTCATGTCAGTCCAACTGCCATCTCATGTGCTGAGCTAGCATGAAAAGTCATTACATCCCAGAGAAGCAGCCTCTGGGTAAGTACTCAAGGGATGAAATGGAAACGACGGTGACTTAATTGTTCGGCCTTAGCCTTGCCATGCTTTTACTTTGTTCCTAGAAAAAGTGACAGCTTTTCCCTTTAAGTGTGCCTTAGAGATAACATTAACCTGGAAGAAGCTGGTTTTAGTACTACAGGAGAGGGAAATCACTTCTTTGAAGTGTTACTGGCTGATATGAAGAAATGAACAGAAGTTTCTGTTGTAGGGGAAGTGAGAGGCTGTTTAACAGCACCATTGATTTGTTGTATTTTAAAGGAAGGATTATAAAAAGAGGCTTGTGAGGCACTAGCCTATCTTTAATCAGGTTTACTGTGCTGTTTAGGTGCCTGTCTTTAGATCACGGAATGCTGATAGGGATTTGGAAGTTAAACTAACTGGATGGATCATACTCAGTGATCAAAAACATTGTCCTGCTCGTTAGCCAGGTGCTCTGACTTCTGTTCCTGGTAGTCTTAATGTGTTGTGCTCATTATAACTCTCTAACTGTGAGGGGCTGTAAGGGCCTTGCCCCTCTGGGAGATGGAGCTGCCGAGCTTCGTGGCCAGCTTAGCGATGGTGCGGCTGAAGGCAGCCTCCTGAGTGTGATCCCACCTTCTTTTTAACCACAGCCCTGGCAGTAGAAACCACAATTTCCCACCAGTTGGACTGTGGTGACCAGCTCTGCCTGGCTTCTGCTCACAGCTGGAGGATGAGTCCAGAGTTGCAGGAGCCAGGGGGGTGCTTGGGGCAAAGCAGTGGGAGGGCTCTGAGGAGAGAGTTTCATGAGCAGCACGTTTTCCACATGTGGTGCATGGGGCTTCAGCAGCCCTGGAGTGAACCAGGAGTGGTTCGTAACTGTGACGTGCCCTCATGAGAACCTGGGATCCCTCACTTCTGGTTGGGAAATAGTCACTGGAGCATTTTGTGCGACCTTCATTTCCTGTCTCAAGGGAAGATCTAAAGAGCAAAGAAAAGTAGGTAGACAAGGTTTTCCTCACATTTTGCCAGAAGACCAAAAATAGGGGTAAGAATTCAAATGTACAGAAAAAAGGAGGAAGAAAGATGGATCTCTGAAGTCAAGGCAAAAGCTGGAGCCAAATGTAGAAAAAGGGTTCTCTGGCTTTGGAGATGCTCTGACATCCTGGAGCTTGTGCAAAAGAAGTCTTGAGAGGGGGAAGAGGTGAAAGCCATACAGAAATACCACCCTGTTTTTTGTTATTGTTGCAATGTCCCTGATGTTCAGAAGCATAAGTTCTTTTGTAAAAGCAATGTAATGATTTTCTGAAACTCTTCAGAATTGAGATTCGTTCCTAACCTGCATGGATTAGGGGGTAAGGAGAATATTTTAACCAATGCATATGCTCAGAATTTGTGGCATTTTTACCCATCTGCTTTCAAAATAAGTTTTATTTAAAAGTTTTAGAAGTCATCCTTATTGTGTGTGATTGATTTATTTTTTAGAAATATTTTAGGAAGCAGAGTGGTTAAAAATCTATGAAGTGCACAGAATGCACTGGAGAATACAGACATTCTTGTTTAATTTTTCCTTACTGTCGTTTAAAATGTAGACAAAACTAAACAACTGAAAGAAATACGACTAAACAAAATGCAGTCTTCTAGTCCTTGGCGTATTTTTTTCCTTTTTCAAACTATTTCTGTTCAAATAATTCTGCTCTGGTCTGGCAATAGACAAAAAAATCCCCACTTTTCTGAAGGAGCAGTCAAGAGCTAATCTGTCCATCTCCACTAAAACTCCCCAAAAGCAGAAACCCTTCAAATATGCCCCAGGCCGCTAAAGCTAGCTCACAAAACTAAAGGCTCTGCTAGACTGTGCACCTGACCTTTTTTTCTTTGCAGGTATTTCCCCAGAGGCCTGAGGCTCTGAGAAGACATCGCTGTTCAGCATCAGGATTTTTTGGCAGTGCTGAGCACCACTTTAGCTAAAAACTTGTTCAGGCATCAGTCAAAACTGGGACAGTAACAAAACAAACAATGAAAATTTTGTTTGGATAATAAAGGGTCAAATTTATTTTTTCGAAAATCAGGATGAAAGGACTTCCATACACGACCCTCTAAGCATCAGAGAGATCAAGTAGTTCTGCCAAACTTTGAAAGACTTGAAGACAGTTTGTTCAACACCTCTGAGGACTGGAATTCATAGTTATCGTTATTAGGTTTTGTGATACAAAGCTCATCTTGCGCACACACAGGGGAGGATGGAGAGACAACAGCAGTGGGGGACCCCAAATAATACCCTGCCCCAGCTACTCCCAGGCCTATCCCAGGTGCCATCAGCCCATCGAAGGCCCATCTCCACAAGCCCAGAGGAGCATGAAGGCCAAAAGCAGGCAGGAACCCATATTAAGGACCCAGTGGAAGGTCCCCTGCAGAGGCAGGTGACACTCTGTCAAGGCCTCTCCTAGGGCTGTCCCAGGAGAGTGTCAGTCCCAGTGTCCTGGTGTGAAACCCATCCAGGCAAGTCAATGGGAGCTGCACTCTAGAGCACTGTTGCTATTGATCATATACAAATTCCCAAAAGGAAGAAACACTGGAAAGGCTTTTGACACCTTCTGAAAAGCAAACAAGGGGGGACTGTTATGGGGAGTCTGAACTATCTTAAATTATAGCGAGATAAATTGTTACAATGATATGCAAAGTGGAAGCTGAAACAGTTTCACAAATGATGGCTGGGATACAAATGCAGCCCTGACATATCACAGTAAAATATTCCTGTTTCATTTGGGTTTCTTTTTTTAGTTTTCCTTCTTGCCTTTTTTTTTTTTTGGTGTCCTAAGTAACTATTATATCTGCAGGCCAGTTTGTTGCCTTCTCTGAGAATAAGGCAGCTTCTAGTTATCTTTTTACTTCTTTTAGCACCTCATGGATTGCAAGTGAGAAATTCCCTGTCATGGTGACTCTCTACTCTGCATGCGATGAGTGTCTCAGCAGTGGGCCCACACCAAGAGCCAGCAAGGCTGGTATACCAATGATGCACAATTGTTATGGCCAACGTTTCACCACCAGTAAAAGATTCAGCAGTGGCCAGTAGTGAAAAATGGAAAAAAATGGGCATCAGCCTCTGGTGATTTCCTGACCATGGTGTTTGACCATGGTGTGCAGGTTTGCAGATGACACCAAATTAGGCGGGAGTGTTGATCTGCCTGAGGGTAGGAAGGCTCTGCAGAGGGATCTGGACAGGCTGGATCGATGGGCTGAGGCCAGTGGGATGAGGTTTAACAAGGCCAAGTGCCGGGTCCTGCACTTGGGTCACAACAACCCCAGGCAGCGCTACAGGCTTGGGGAAGAGTGGCTGGAAAGCTGCCTGGCAGAAAAGAATCTGGGGGTGCTGGTGGACAATTGGCTCAACATGAGCCAGCAGTGTGCCCAGGTGGCCAAGAAGGCCAATGGCATCTTGGCCTGTATCAAGAATGGTGTGGCCAGCAGGAGCAGGGAAGTGATTATGCCCTTGTACTCAGCACTGGTGAGGCCGCAGCTTGAGTCCTGTGTTCAGTTTTGGGCACCGCAGTATCGGAGGGACATTGAGGTGCTGGAACGTGTCCAGAGAAGGGCAACAAAGCTGGTGAGGGGTCTGGAGAACAAGTCTTATGAGGAGCGGCTGAGAGAGTTGGGATTGTTTAGCCTGGAGAAGAGAAGGCTGAGGGGAGACCTTGTCACTCTCTACAGCTACACGAAGGGAAGGTGTAGCCAGGTGGGGGGTCGGTCTCTTTTCTCAAGTAACTAGTGATAGAACAAGAGGAAACAGCATCAAGTTGTTGTTGAACAAGAACAACCACCAGGGAAGGTTTAGATTGGATATTAGGAAAAACTTTTTCATGGAAAGGGTTGTCAAGCATTGGAACAGGCTGCCCAGGGAGGTGGTGGAATCACCATCCCTGGAGGTATTTAAAAGCCAGGTAGACGTGGTGCTGAGGGACGTGGTTTAGTGGTGGTTTTGGCAGTGTTAGATTTGTGAGTGGACTTGATGATCTTATAGGGCTCTTCCAACCTAAGTGATTCCATGACCTAAAGAAATATATGGACATGGTACTGATTTGCCTGTGGTTAAAAAGAGCAAGGAGAGCTGGGCCAGTGGCTCCTGTTCCACTGGGGAGGCAATGAAAGCAAAGCTGCTCTCTTCCCTTTCCTTGCAGCTCCTGCAGGGAACCCACAGTACCTGTCAGTGGGTGGGTGCCCCACTCGTGTAGGTGCAGGGTCTTGGGCTTGTAGAGAATATGTGGCAAAAGCTGCAGTGAGCAGGTGGAAGAGCAATGAAGTACACACAAAAAAGCATGTCAGGGAGGAAAATCTCTGCACAGGAAACAGCCCAGCATACCTTGGATGCTGACTGACAATGTGAAAACAACACCAATTCTGGCTTTAAAATTGCTAGAAATACACATCTCACAATGCTCAGGGAAGGCCATTCACCGGCCTGCAGTGAAGTAAAGAAGATATGATGAAAGGAAACAGGGTTTTTTTTCATTAAATTTTCTTTTTCCACATTTCCGTATAACTACTGTATATAAATATTGTTTTATTGCCTGTCTGTAGTAATTAAAAACTCAATCAGCACAGCTTGTTATGCTGTCAATCCTGTTGTTCATCCTTTCCTAGCACAGACAGTCTAGGTTTTGTTTCACCTGTGCAGTAAAATAAAATGGGTTTCTTGTGAAGCTAGTTTAAATTTTCACTGCAGTCAGCTGAAATGCTTCGTTTCCCTTTAGAGATTTGACTAACCCTTCTTTTTATTTAAAGTGCTTTCCCTTTCAGAAATTACAGACAACTTTTCAGTAGAAACACTTATCTTTGTTTACACTTAAATTGTAAATATTTTGTTCTTTTAAGCTTAAGAAAATTAAGTGGGCTGTATATTTGGGGGAAACCAGTTTTAAACAAATCAGGTGAACAGGTACGTTGATAAATTGTTTTGTGATTAATTCTCAGATAATGTCAACATATATACTAGAGAATCTGGGTGTGTTTATAGCATGGACCACACTCCTTTCTTCATCAGAAGTACCATTTCAGTCCCTGATGTGTTGATTGCTTCAGAGTAGCAAGTGCCAAGAGGTATACTGGGATAACAATCCTGCTGAGAGGGGGAAAAAAATTGTGTTTGTCTACTAAATACTCGTTTCCTCTTTTCTGGACTTTCTGGACTCAGCATTTTGTTGTTATGTTTAGATAACTACTGAAAATACAGAATTTGGCTAATTTTACATATAAAATCAAACTTGCAGAAATAGATGATATGGCTGAATGAAGTTTTCACCTCTTATCAAATCTGCTGATCCAAACTTTAGACCACTAATCTTTCTATACGATCCTAAGAAAACATACAAACTAAAATCAATTACAGTGCAATATTGTTCAATGAGAGCAGTTTCTTTGTAAAGGAATTTTTTCCTTTTAGTGTGAAATTAAATCTTGAACAGGAGAAGACTGATTTTTTTTTTCCCCACATTTTAAAACGAAGCACATGGGATTCTGATTTAAAGTGCATATCCTATGGCTAGTTACCCTATTTCTTGCAAGAAAATATTGATCTTGAACCTTGAGCCAGTGTTGAGACATGCTAAGCCTTTTGCCTGTGCGCTCTTCTCCTAAAGTTTACCATTAGAGCGCTCTTCTTCAGGGTTTTGGTTCCTTGGGAACCTTTGTGAAAGGCTATGTAAGAAGCACAAGCTTTGTGTGCGGGCCAGTATGCTTTGGAGATACAGTTGTCACACTTATCTATAAAGGAATGCCTGTTTTTGCTGCTTTGAATACACATTTGCTGTCCTTTAAACATATTTTTTCTAATGGTAGGCCTTTGAGTGGTATAAGTTAAATTACAATTCTTGTATTAGTCCTCCAAAGTGTGTCAGTCATGACAGAGACAGCGGTGCAAAATAGCCTTTTCGTCAAAGCATGCCATGAAATGTCAGTTACCAAAACCTGAGACATTATACAGATCACCATCTTCCTGAGAAGCAGTAGTGGAAGATGCCTGTTCCATTTTAGGTCCCTCCTTTTTCACTGTAAACCCTACAGATGAGGAAATTGGTTTGCTCGTGAAATTTTGGGGAAGGATGTTCTTCTTTCTTAAGCATCCTCTTTCTTTAATGTTTTAAGCCTAAGAAAATTATTGTTTATCTGTTCAGTGTGCCTAGTTAAAATGTTCAGATGCTAGCCAGATACAATGTCCATTCTAATGACTTAACTTTGTTGGCAAAATGCTTCTAAAATACCAGTAATTGTACATGTTTCTTTTGTTTAGCCTGTGCTAGGGAGGATGTTTTCTATGAGCTATGATTCTGGGAAAGATGCAGCAAGTAAATAATTGTGAGCAAGTAGTGCACAGACTTAGTTGATAAATCATTCTGTCCTCCAAAGTCAGTTGCTGCACATTGGCATAGCTCTGACTTCAGCTGAGCTATGGATGTTGATTTATATTATCTGAAGTTCTCATGCCTAGGTTGTTGCTCTATTAATTATAAAGGAATCTAGGAGACAAATCTAGTTGACTTACTTCACGTGACTAACTGAACACTTCTTTTGGGTTTGCCTTATCAATTCTCGGAGTTGAAAACCATACCAAAAGTTAAATAAAACAACCCAATATATTTCCCCACTGCTTTAAAGTGAAGGTTAACCTTAAAGCAGGAAGAGTTATAACATTCTAAGCCTTTACACCCCCTCAGTATTTCTTCCTCGAAAGGCAGAAAACTCAGTGCAAATCCATGCTCTTCTTTACTTTTTCTGTCTTCTGTTTAGTAAGAGCCGCATGCATTGACTCCTGTTTCTCAGATACATGCATGGGTTTTTTTTTTTAGGAACAATAGACAATGGGCTGTCTTTCTTCTTTCCCTACATCAATTTAATTACATATGTTTTCCAGACAGTACCCCTGCTAATTCAGCAAGGCACATGTGCATGTTGCAAAAGCTCTTGTAAAAGAAGAATGATTGAGATTTCACGTTTCTGCAGAAGGCAAACACAATAAAATCCCTGCAATTGGCCCATGTTTGCTCTGCTGTTCTAAAACTATAAATGTTTTATGGAAACACTGGGATTTATATGTACATTCATCCTTTAAGGAGAAGAATAGGTCTTAATCCACTGGGGACTTGGCTTACTAGAGATGTGAATCCTCTGGCCTTTCCGTTCCTGCTGCATATGGCTTTCTGGAATATGGGACTACACTCACACCAGAGCTCCACTGAGCTCCAAGGCAGATGGGCAACTGACGGGTGCTGGCTTTGTCACTAAGTAGACTGCTTAAAAATACCAAATAATAATGTAGTTACTGCAGTATGTTTCTCATTAAAAAAATGTCCATTTTGCATTCCTCATCCCAAAACCACATTTAGTAATGCCAAAAGAAGCAATTAAGTGATCTTCCTTACATAGCAAAAACATAAGAGAACCTACTAGTCTTGAGAGCTTAGCGTCCAGCCTTTGATACATAACCGCTATTACCAGTTGCCTCATTACTGAAAGATTGACCTAGCTTTGTATGTCAAAGGATCCACTGGTAAGAGTGAAATCCAGGTCATCATTTAATTGGCCTAATCAGATCGTGCCTTCTGACTTGGAAACATTGCAGTGGTTTGCTTTTTGGGGGAGGTTTTTTTTCTTTTTATCTTTTTGGTTTTTTCCCCCGTGAAAAGCTCTTGAAACAACTATTAAATGAAGGCAAACAACTGATAGTCCTTTTCTTCCATCAAAGCATGGAAAAATGTAGCCATCTGCCTTTCAGTGAATTGTAAGGAAAGGAGGGGAAAGCTATGCTAAATATCTGAGGAATGATGAAGTAAGGCAAGCTCTGCACTCTGATGTTCTGTATCAGCTGGATAACTCATCCATCACTATTACAGTTTGCAGCTGGGGATATTGCAGGGCTCTGACATGAACTGTAGTGGGAGATGAAAACATCCTGGTGAGCTGTCTGGCTAGTGTAGTTATGAGGCCTCTGCTGTTACTTTATGTTGAAAATGCTTCTCTGTTGCTGTAAGAAAACTAGTATAGTTTTAAACGAAAAGCTTGAGTGACTTCTGACTCCTGGATCAGTCTAGACTGATGACTTACCATTCCAATTTTGGTTAGGTTTGGGTTTTAAAAGTTCTTGAGAGTGGTATGTACACTTCTTTGCGTGTTCCTAACCATGTTCTTCAGCCCGCACACAGAGAAGAACTTGTAAGCAGAATCTGAATTGGAGAAGAAAGGGATGATGTATTATTGTCTGTCTCCTGTCCCTGCTCACGCGCCCCCCGCAATGGTCACCAGTAATTCAAATATTCCAGCATTTTCATGTCTTCCTTGCTCTTCCCTCCTTTTTCCTGTATCTGCTGCTTTGGTTGTTTTTCTTCCTGCTTCTTTTTTTTTTTTCCTTCCACAAATGCTACCTCTTTGCTTAGTCTCCTGCTCTACCTGAACGTTTAATTTTCAGCTTTGAACTCCAGCCTCTCGTCGTTTTTGTCCTGGCAGTTCTCCCTGCTGTCAGCCTTCTGGATACTGTCGGAAGAAGAGTCCAGGTGCTGTTAACTCTGGGATCTAGGAAGTGGTGTGACCGTAATAGAGGTAGGTGAGCCCTGTCCCTCCTGGGAAAAGCAGAATGACTTGAGATGTGGCGACCTCCTTCCAAGCCACTAGCGTGCGGCGGCTTCATTGTAATGCAATAGCAGTGTTTAGAATAGATGATGTATGGTTTTAGTAGAAGAGAGATAGCCTAAACGGAAAGAGTTCTTGGAAACCGTTCAAGCTAAGTTTTGAATTTCAGGGCTTTAGAAAAGTTTATAAATTCCTTCCCTAAAATTCAGAGATTTAACATTTTAGTTACAGTTTGCATAATGTATATTAAGTTTTGGTAGCTGTGTTTTACTGAGAAATCTGCTGTGCTGTTTTTTCAGGGAATCTTTCTATCCCTACGCTACTGTAAATAGTTGCTGTCTGTACCAGACTTCTCTGCTGGGCTTTCTCATGACTTTCGAGGGATTCTGAGTAGGCTTCAGTGCAGTGACTTTATGATCTATGGGAGAAGCTGTTAGTGCTGTTCCCAGCATAACAGGATTCTACTTTAGTTGTAGGACTGACACACCTCTAACACTCCTTTTTTCTTAACATTTTGCATACTGGAAAAGATAGTTGATGTAGTTTCTGTCAATTTAAATATAGGAAGTGTTGTATAGGGATGGCAGCACTGTATTAGCTAGTGGAAAAGAAAGAGAATTTTCTTTGTCTTGAACATGAGGTATGTGCTGTACTAAATAACCTGTGTGTGTACTGCGTGGTTTGTTATCTTTCAACCAAGCCTCCTGTTCAGTTTAGCACTTGTGTAACCAAGAGTATCCACTTTCCCTTTTCCCAAACCTTGCAGCTTAACCGCAGAACAGACTGTTTTCTGAGGGCCTAAGTTCTTGAATTTTTCGTAGCTTCTCGTGATAAATTATCTTTCCCATAAAGACAGAGAGGGAAGGAGGTCAGCATAATTGCTTGTGCCCCATGGTTAGTACCATTAGAGTGGGCTATGCTGAAGGAATATGCTTAGGAGCCTCACAGAGGGTCAGGTGGCAAACTTGACCATGAACCATATTTTCTCTTTGCATGACGCTACTTACCCTTCAGCAGGAAAGGCCATTTCGGTTTAGACATTTTATTTTTCTATCTCTTCTGTCGGTGTAAGAACAATGTTCCTTTTTTAGAAAGCTTTTAGTTTTGTTTTTCTTGGCTTAGATTTGAGGCTAGGTTTACAAAAACAATAAGCTGCTCAGTTTTTACGATAGTTATAAATATAGAATTGACTATTCATAAATCTAAATAAGGCTGTAAAATACAACCTGATTGTAAAATAAAGAATGGAAAGGATTTTTTAGTTTAAGCATATGGTCTTCGTTTCATGTGTACTTACATCCCCTACTCCATAAAAAATCTCAGCTGAGCCATTGTAAATGATTCAGGTCAACAATTCCACCCTTTTGTGTTAGATACCCTCAGTGTGACACACTGCAAAAAGCTACCTACTTGGCAGTTACTGGGGAGCAGTGTGATTCTGAGGAAGGCCCCAGTTTTGATTTAATGACTATTAGCAGAAGGCATTATTAATACTTTTTAAAGTGTGCTGATAGTTACTGAATACATGCCAGCAGGTTAAAATGCCTACATCCTGATGCAGCCACAGTATGGGAGGTTAGAGAACTCCTTGCTGCTCTGTGGTGACACCTCATTGTGTAACACTGAGGGTAAGGGCTATGTCACCAATGCTGAACTTTTTTGTGTTCACTCTTAAGGTTTTGGATATCAAGTCTGGTACTGGTGACAGATCTATATCCCCCTCCAGTGTACTGCAGATTACTGGGCATGTAATTAATTGGTAATGGAGTCTATGACTAGGGTTTCATACTTCTCCCACAGGCCTCAGATGGGGGTTGCAGAATCACAGGATGTTAAGGGTTGGAAGGGACATCTAGAGATCATCTGGTCCAACTCCCCTGCCAGAGCAGGTCCACCTACAGCAGGTTGCACAGGATGGCGTCCAGGCAGGTTTTGAATGCCTCCAGAGTTGGGGACGCTGCCACCTCTCTGGGCAGCCTGTTCCAGTGCTCTGCCACCCTCAAAGGAAAGGAGTTCCTCCTCATGTTGAGATGGAACTTCCTATATTAGATTTTATATCCATTGCCGCTTGTCCTATCACTGGGTACCTCTGAAAAAGGCCTGGCCCCCTCCTCCTGGCACCCTCCCTTTAAGTATTTGTAAACATTTATGAGATCCCCCCTCAGCCTTCTCTTCTCCAGACTAAAAAGACCCAACTCCTTCAGCCTTTCCTCATAAGGAAGATGTTCCAGCCCCCTAATCATCTTTGTGGCCCTTTGCTGCACCCTCTCCAGCAGTTCCCTGTCTTTCTTCAACTGGGGAGCCCAGAACTGGACACAGTACTCAAGTTGTGGTCTCACCAGGGCAGAGTAGAGGGGAAGGATGACCTCCCTCGACCTGCTGGCCACACTCCTCTTGGTGCACCCCAGGATGCCATTGGCCTTCTTGGCCACAAGGGCACATTGCTGGTTCTGTTGCCTTCTACTATACCCAAAACACTGATTTATCTAGCAAAAATGTGAAATAATGGACTTCATTTCCTTCAGCAGAATTTGACTTGTGACATATGACCTCTCAAATGCAAAATTTAATGCATTGCAATGTTTTTTAATTATTTTAGAGTACATCATATTATGCAGATTAGTAGCCAGTCCAGACTTAAAGTTGCAAATTGTTTTTATTCGTTATTGTTTCCATTTTGTTGTTTCCATTTCCTTCCCTGAAATACCAGCATGCTTTTAAAAATGGTCTAAAGTTGCTTGACCAACTGCACCCTGATTATTCCAGTAGCTGCATAAAGCAGCTTCACAGCCAGGGTGGGAAGCCGGCAGCAGGTCTACATAAATCTAGCTACCTACAAAAAGAAAAAGGAAATTGTGAGCTGCGTACCTGGTTGCATCTGCATTTTGAGAAGATATTACCCCAACAGTGGAAAGATCAGATCAATCAAGTTTGCATCTGCTGTTTCATTCCTGTTAAAGCTCTCCTGCGATTCTGTGACTACCCATCCTTGGCAAAAGGCCATCCTGGCCAGCCCGCTCTTCTTGGCAGGTGGCCTGTGTTGCATTCCCAGCTTAACGCAGAGGGATGTACGCAACAAAAGTCTTACCCAAGAGCTTTTGTCTTAACCTTTTAAAAACACCTGCATCCCAAAAGAAGACTGGGTGTGGAGAGGGTGCAAACTCCTCCAGGTAGGCACAAGACAGTTCAGTCTCTCCAGAGAGGCCTGAGTTATGCCTCCTGCCGGCCATGTCCTCAACCCAACGCTGAGCTTTCAGATTCGGGCTCCATCTTGCTTGTAGTCACCCTGAATCTGAGCATCTTGCATTTTCTAATGTATGGTGGCACAGTCACAAAAGGATATATGAAGTTTTATCCATGACGTGGTGGTCTGAACCCTCTTTTTGCAAAAACGGGCATTGAATTTCCCTCTTTTGAGGGAACTGAGCTCAAGTCCTCCATCTGCTGGTGGGGTGCCCTATGCCCCATGTCATTTTTCTAAGAGGTGTCTGTGTTTGGGGCCATATTGCAAGGGAAGGAAGTTAACGTGCAGGTCTTGGGCACAGAAAGGGTTTTGGGCATGTGAAGACACATGGCATACATGAGCATGTGACTCAGGGTTACAAGAGACTTGGCGTGTAAAGCAGCCAATTAAAAATACGAAGCAGGCTGAGCAATCCCCTGAATTCCCTTGCCATGTGCTTTTTGCTGTGAATTTCTTTCCAAGGCACGTGAGGCGTGACTGTTTTTCTGCTCCAGGATTCAGCTGCTTCAAAGGCATGATGATACTCAGTACAGCTAATGCTAAGTCCCTCATATTTCTCTATTTTATATCTTAAAACTGAAAATACTGGCATACTTTTCTAGCGCATAATTTTCCTCATATACAGAAAATGTGTTTTTCTCTTTCACAGAAATATGTATTGTCCTTCTAGGAGATATTCTGCATACATACCCAATCATGCCATGACAGACTAAAGCAAATATCACTCAGCTGGAAACTCACTAAACTTGGACAGTTTATTTTTTGTCTGGAAAGCACCTGCTATTTTATGTACATGTCGTAAAAATGATTTTACTAACCATTAATTTACTGCTGCTATAAAACATTTAAACTTAATCCCTTTCGCATAGATGTGTAGCACCATTGCTTGGTTGCAAGTAAACAGCAGGTAATACCTGCAGTAATTATAAATTGTCTCTCAGCCCTGGAATTGATTCTTTTACCTTTCCCAGCAAAGTTTCCTCCTGCTCTGCAATGCCCACCCACACATTCATATATGCATTTAGGGAGCTCTGCTGCAGTATCAGGGATAATATCTGTTTTGTTTTATATCACATATACAGACACATGCGCACAGAATAATGAATATCTTGGTGAAGAAGTGGTTCACAGTTAAGAATGTGAAAATTATGTAGATGTTTCATATGTGTTTGTATCATCCCCATCATAATAGGCAAAATTTTCAGGCTCTTCTATAGGCAGGTGCATTTGGAATTTATAGCTACTGAATTTATTTAAACAGAAATACTGTTGTATGGTAATGAAAAAAAGATGCCACAAACTTTCAATGACCTAAAAAGGTTGTGGTGCTGGATGCAAATGGCCTAACATGAAGATGGTGAGAATCCCTGACCATCCCCCAAACTGGATCTCATCAGCACTGCTGAAACAATTTGGCAGCAAACTCCCCCTTTCAGGTCACTTTCCAGCCTTCTGACAGATGTGTTCTGTCTTCATCCAAACCCATGAAAAAGACTTGCAATTCATTGGCAAGCGTGTTGAATTATTTACATGTGTAACTTCGGGTATTTGAAAGGTAATGTTATAGACATGCTATTAGCCTAGGTGATAACATAATCCATAATGCTCAGTATTTCCCAGTAATTTTTTTCTCTCAGTTTTCTGTAATTTTTTGCTAAGCTTTAACAGTTTGAACTAAAATTTTCCATTTTGAATATCTGTCTCAAGTGGACCTGGGAGTGGGGAAATGAGCTAAAACTTCTTTGATGAAGACTAAACAATGCTGAAGAACAAAGGAGACGATATCTTCTCCTTTCTTAAAGTTTAGCCGCTTTATACTTTGAAGAAATTACTTGATATTTAATAGGAGGCTACCTCATATTAAGTATTCTTCTCCTCATCTAAGGAAGGTAAAAATCCCTGCTTGGTTAAGATATGACCTTTAAAAATATCACGAAAATCAGAACTGAATCAAGAGCAGACTCTTGCAAAAGTTAAGTGATAATGTTTCATATATACACAGCATTGTTCATTAGACTTTGAATTACTCATTGTATGAAATAAAATGAGCACAATAAATATGAGCACTGAGAGTTAACTGGTGCTTACAGCATTGGTATGGTTGTACCTTGTCTTTTTCTATGGAAACTGGGAGTAATTCCACTGCAGGGTACGGATACAAATTAATTTTCATTAGCCACTTGTGTTCTAGTAATAGTATTCTATCCCTTATTAGAAAAAAAAAAAATATTAAATAATCATACCCTGCAGTAAATACAGCCCAAGGCAGTGCATTGAACAGCAAGAAAAAGGCTAAATGTTGAGTAACTGCTCTGTAAAGGAACATTGGCCACCCATGGCTGGTCCGGTGAGCATCTCGTGGAAAAGAGAGTGATGTAATGCAATACAGTACCATATATACATACATTCATGTATATATATCTGTAGGAAGACATAGGAAAGAGAAAATTAATATCAACTTTGCAACCACATTGCCAAATTAAAATGTTTTTTGCATATGTGTATACATATACACATGCTGCAGAAATGTAGGCACATGTTGTTTCAAAGAGAAAAATTTCAAAGAGAAAGTAGAATTTTTTTTTTTAGAGCCATGCTAATGCTGTTTAAATTTGTCTCTAAAATTACTAGCCATGTTAAACTTGGAACAAAATTCAGCTGCAGGTTTATTTTCTTGTGAAAACAAAACATGAACAAATTGGATAACTGCTGGTAGGGTCTGAGTTTTACTCAATTGCCAAATGATGCTAGGACAGATGCTTCTAATAACGACAAAGCGAGTGCTTCATTAATTAAAACACACGCTTGTGCCCTCAGTAGACAGGCAGAGTTCAAAATATTCCCACTGCTTTACATTGTCATGCATGCATGCTGACCATTAACATTTATTAGCAATCTGTATTATAAGCAGGGTTCTACTTAGGCTACAAGAGATCTGAGCAGCTATTCCTGGAATTTCTCTGCTGCTCAAGATTTATTCTAAGCCTAAATTTAACATTTTTTGGGGTGAAAATTCATTTTAGTGTGACATCCAAACTGGTAACAGTAACCAAGAATATGTCTGATTTTAGAGCTGGAGTTTTGACAATGTTTGTGCCAGAAGCAAGCTTCTCTTTCTCTGGTTTATGTGTTACTGATCTTTGTTTTTCTTTTGTGGCTGTAACATAAGGTTCATGAATTGGTAAGGTTTGGGAACACCTGAGTCTTTTCAAATTTTGAGAGATAAACATTTTTAGATCAAAAAGTTTTTTTATTTCCGCTGATAAAAACTCATCCAGAAATTTTAGTTTTATCTTGTAATTTCTGTTTAAATTAGTAAACTTTTCTTAATGTTGCTTTGATCTTTTTGGGGGGTTATTTTTAGCAAGTAAAAGAAATTGAAAAATGTTATCATCTTAGATGCAACAGTGCCTGTTCTTTTAATGAATATTTATTTTCTTCAGTATTTTGTGTGTCTTGTAACATTGCTCAACATTTAGTGTTTCGGTAATACAGTTTAACATCTGACACAGCTGGAACAGCACTGATAAAAGCTCTAATGTACTGATTTTATTGTTTACCTACTGAAGTATGCGTACCAAATATAGCAAAGCTTTTATTTATATTTTTTTACGGACTTGAAAATAGGAGTTCTCAATAGGCAGCCAGAGAGTCCTGTTAACACATGGTAAAGCATGGAATGTACTAGTGGGGATCTAAGTCTAGGATGCGGAGAAGCTGTATGTCTCACTGTATCAACCTTTGCCGTAGTGGAAAAATGGACAATTTGGGGTTCTACTTGTGCCATCAGGTCAGAGAAGACTCTTCAAAATGTTTAAATGCTTCTCCACTTTCTAAATCAAACTTTTCAACCAAAACCTAGACAGCATGTTAAGTTACATGTACCTTGCCTCCCACCTGGGCATATTTGAAACACCTGCATGTCTGCATGTAAGGTTACAGATAACACATCAAGATTTTACAATTTCTACATAAAGAAGAGTTAAAGAATAGAAGAAGGAACTATGCTGCAACTTGGAAACTAAGCAGATAATAAAACATTTCCGTTATAGATTTTTGCCCGTATCAAAATGTTTTACAGGATAATTGCACTCCTGACAAGTAGTTTGAACCTGGCTGTGTTAGAGAAAAATAAGAAATAGCAATACCAAAAATCTCAAATGAACCTTTCTTATTGTGGCTGCAGCTACTGGTTCCTTTACCTACTCATGGCTCTGGAATAACCTGTGAATGGGGTATAAAACTCAGTACAGAATAAGAGACAAGATTTGTATTATTTAGGTTCCAAATATTTCTTTCGGTTTTTTTTTTTTACCTAGTTCCAGTTGCATATGTTTATTTTGTTCTACAAACTGCTCTTCCAATATGTGTTTTCTGTTTATCTCCCTGCTCTCCCTCTTTCGCTCATTTCTTCTTGCTTCACCTCTGGTTTTCATAGTCCCTTGCTTAACTCTTCATCACCTCTATCTTTCTGTAATGCAGAATGTGCTCATACAATCTCTTCAATAAGAAACTAAAAGTGAATTTATGTAGTGTTAATCTATAGGATCTGTTTATTTCTTACTAAGTGGAAGAGTTGCACATATAAATCCGCAATGGATATGAATAACTGCTGTTATGCACCTGTGTATCTTACAGAGAGACCAGTTTTCCAGCCAGGTTATCCGTTACAACTCTTGTTCAGATGACTCTTGATATGCACAGTAAGATACAGCTCTGGGGCTTTTCTTGGCCTAAATAAATACAGTTGCATGAAACACAAAGCAGTAGTCCTTTTCAGGGCCTGTGATGAGTGAGGAAGGGTGAATTTTATTGCTTACTTCAATTTTGAAGTCCCTTGTCTGCTTTGATCTGTATGGTAAAATGGAAAGATACTAAGCATGCTTCCTGGCTTACTGTTTGAACACCCAGTGTTTTTTTGTAAAGACATGGCGAAAATAGCTTGTCTAATCCCATCCCATCCATACAAACACGAATGCCAAACAAATGAACAAATTGAATGCCACCTTTGTCTGTTTTGCAGTGCCTGCTCAGAGTTAAGTTTCTGTTGGAATTTCCTGGTTTCTGAATTCAATTTTAGGTGGAGCTCTGAATATTACATGGGTTTATCTTTAAGGGTACCAGCATGTGGTGTGTGCAGAGCTAATGAAGAACTGCTATCAACAGCAGTGGTGCAGATACCTTGGGAGACAGGTGTTACATGTCAGTATGAAACGTGGGGTATTTTGAGGGTAACATAACACTGCCAACTAACTGGGTAAGAAGAACGTGGAATTTTACATTAGGTTAATGCTTGCTGGGACTTGCTGGGGTTGGCTGGAAAAGGGAGACTTGGGGGAATGCATCTCTGATTTTGGCAAGAGTCACGTGGAATTGGTTAATGGGAGCAAGCAGAACCTTACCTTAGCGATGATCAGTTAAAACTTAAATTGTCAGTAAAAATGACGGTATGTGGGCACTCACAGCTGGAAGTAGGATATGTGTGGCATAGAAATGTGTTTCCAAAACTAGGTGCAAGAGGTAGAGCGCAACACATTAAAAAAAGAGGCTTACCTTGTTCTTGCCTGAGCTTCACTCAGGTAATGCTCACTCTAGACCATTCTCATAGCTTTTTCTCAATACCTCTTTTCAGTAGGAGAGATCAGGTCTTTGAACAAAGCTGGTGTTTGATCTCCAGTGTCATCGCTGGAGGCCAATGCCCTCGCCGAAATGTCCCTGATATTATACCTGTAGGTTTTTCAGCTATTAGAATGATGTCCCTTCATCTCCCCCCATTTTGTTGGGATGTTCCTGATCTATGCTGTTTTCTACTTTGCTGCTGCTGCCACTAATGTCTGTTTGATCTGGTTCTGTGACAGCTAACCAGCTGTAACCACACAGCTGATGCACCCTGTAATCACAAAAGGAACGGTTTATTCTCCACAGCAGCTGGTGGGAATCAGGGTGTCTCTATTTCTTAGCTACCAGGGACATCTTTTTTTCTTTTCCATTTTTATTGCTGAGGATCTGAGATTCCCATGCCATGCTATAACCCTGTCACGAAATTCTGCAAAGGAGTAGTTTCTGGTTCAAGATGTCCATAGACCTTCACTACCCTCAAAGTTCACAAAATATTAGGTCAAGTTATAAACTGTACATGACAGATATGAGTCTGCATTAGACTTACAGTTTTGCCTAATCCTTACCTTTTGCTTCTCGTTTTTTGAGTCTAACAGTCCAGGAAAAATGACATGTTAAGAGTTTAAAGTTCAGTAGGTTGTTAATGCCTAGCTTCCTGTTACTCAGTTGAGGCTTTTTTGGAAATGTTGTAGTTTTAATTTACTTTGACAGATCTCTTTCAAAACTTCTTACAAACCTTATAAACAGTGATGAGAGATGAATATTGTTTGGCGTCTTCTGGGAATGTGGTTTGTGTCTGAATGAAAAAGGGAGGATTGAGAAAGGTTTCGAATAGGAGACTATTAGTTGCCTTGAATACAGTCTTCTGTCACTGCTCTGCAATACGCAATTTGATATTAAAATGTGAAATGCCAGACATGCACTAAAGAACAAAAAGTTAGCTATGGGCTGAGGACATAGTAAATGCTTGACTTTGACAGGTTTCATGCTTTTGTTAAATAATTGATATTTGTTTCCCTGCGATCAGTTATGACTGAACTAAACCTGCTATATTTAGATCAAGTGTTAATTTCTTGTGTGTAGCAAAACACAGAGACAGTATACTGTGTGTATCAACACAGACCCGTCTCATTGTCATAAGGGAGGAAAGGACAGGTGTTTCTTAAAACAGTTGATACAGGTTAAGAACGTAGCACATGCTTCTTTAGGGAAAATACCACCCAGTTTAATATTATTTATTTTGCTTAATATATATATATGTTGACTTTTTTTACTGTCTTTAACATAAATAATGAGAGTGACAGGATCTATCTTCTCTGCATAGCATTTACTTTCTAGTCCCTCGAGCAGCATTTGTGGCATGCTGATATAGACCATGATAGCCACTTTAGGCTGATAAACTCAATTAGAATAATGTTTACAAAATAAAAAACCAAAAGCTTCTTGAATCGTAAATATTCACAGCAATACTTGGAAAAATTAAGATCTGGGAAAGAGGAGATAGAGCTAGATGAATTTGAGAGCTTCCAAGGAATCATATGTTTAATAGCATTTGTTTATAAATTCTCTTCTTTTGGCTTTTCCTACAGTAATAACATATTTTTATATAAGGAAAGAAACTGCTGGGAGAGGGCGTGAAGAGATGGTACCCTACTGAAAGCATGCATAAAATGCAGTTGCTGTTGTTTGGAAAGAATGAATCTGTCAAATGTCTTAGTGTATACTATGCAATTTACTGCCATGTGACGACAGAACTTTCACATTTACAAAGAAATAGAACTATTTTTTCCTAGTATCCATTCACGTTATTCAGAGAAGTAGTGAACTTTGTGGCTGGGCAGGTTTACCTGATTGGCTGAAGCTGAGAGAAGGTTGATGGTCACCTGTGATGAGCCTGTCCAGGGTGCAGTTGGAGCGATTAGCAACATGCCAGCAGAGACTTCTGAGGAAGGAAATGCTTAACATATCCAAGATGGGATTTTATTACAATTCTATAGCACCGTTGAATGGCATCTTGCATCCCATGACATAGCTGTAAAAAGCACAACGTGGCCCCAACACTGCTGCAGGAAAGGGCAGCTACTGGCTTTTGACAGCGCTTACTGGCTTTAGCTGTGCTCCACGCAGCCCTTCATCCATCTGGATTGACTGGCTTGTGGAAAGGGATTTAAAGTACACGCTTCCCAATTGTATGTCCCCTGAGAACCCTTAAAAAGGAAAAAGTTATTCAAAGGTACTCAAATACTGGCAAGATCATTATAATTTTCTTTATTCTGGGTTGTGCAGTTCCCCACAAACATCAAAGATGGGCGCAAGAATCAGTGCAAGGGTTCAGCGGGTTGTCAACAAATGGGTTTTGGTTCTTGTCTTAAATGATGCTGATCTCAGTATATTATAAAAGAAACCAACTCTGCTGCTTCCTTCCAATAAAAGGAAGAACGTAGGGGGCATGCACATTCTGTGCGGCTCTTCTGCTAATTAGTGATTTGAAGGAACTGTACATGAAAAGCTCCCCACTGAGCTTACTGAATTTTATGTAACAGCCTTATTATGTGGTATTAGCATTAAATGTCCATTTTCTCTCATGCCAACATACTGGCAGAGGAAAACTTACCGTTTGGGCTTCTTACATTGTTGGCTTGATTGTACGCAGTGCTAAGGGGAGACAAAAATCCTTTTTAAATGAGCTCAGAGCAAGAAAAATCTGTTCCAGTTGGAAAAGTGCTTGGGACTATTTTGGAATGTGTTGTTGTGGCTTTAGCAATAGTTAGTAAAACTACCGTGTAATATTTTAGCTGCCTATGGGACTCTTCAAAAAGCAAAACCTATGATGTCATTTCTCCCATCTTCCCTGCTGTTTTGGGCAAGGGAGGAAGGAGGTAGGGGGTGGAATTATGAGAACAGTCTCCAAGATACGCTTTTGTTAGGGTTACAGCTTGAGAATACTTGAGAGTTTTTTACTTTGATAAATAAGCCTGTTACTTTGACAGTAACTTTTGACATGCTTTTCCCCCCCATATATTTACATAGCTTTTGCTGTTTATATGTATGGGGGCTGGCTGCTTGAAATATTTAAATCGTTGTGCAGCTGATAGCTTTCTTGAGTTGTGATTTGCTAATTGAATTGTATGGCCAGAATATTTTGCGTGAGATAATGTGAATAGTCATCGCAAGACATGTAGAGCAATATAGTAGAAAAAGCTGATACGTGCCCTTGTTTACTTCCTGTGGACTCTCGTGACATTTTTGGCATCAGCATTTTGGTGTAACAAGGTACAAACTATAGCTGATAAATCTACTGCAGCAAGTTAACACTGATATCCTGCTGTGTTGCTGGTAAGTTTGTAATATAAAAATTCAGTATTCAGATACTGCTTTCGGGGGAGAACCCGAGGAAAAGATAACTTGTGCTTATTCCGAGCCCTTGTTTTGTTTTGCTAGTACTTGCAACAGAGATGAGGGGTTTCCTGCTATGGGAAAGCCAGGAGCATTTTGCACTCTTGAGCACCTACTACCTTTATTCCCAAATACAATTACAGATTTTTGATTTACACCTAGGAGTTCCCAGCCTGGTTTGATTGGGTACCACTGGCCATGAGACCTCGTCCAGGAGAACATTTGTTTTCATCCTGGCCTCATTTATTCTTTTAGCAGACACTACAATGTATCCTAAGATTTTAATTGATTCAGGGTGTGCGTACGAGGCTGCACTTCTTCTGTGCACTTCCTCACGCCCTGAATCAGTTCAAATCTGTCTCTTAGCTCACCTACTGACAAACTGTGTTTTGTCAACCCCCATCGGCAGATGGCTTGGACTACTTTTGTGGCCTGTAAAGCAAATGTTTCATACAGGCAACTCTGAGCCATCTCCTGTCTTTCACGGGATGTTTCAGTTATGCCTGCTGCTCAGTATATTTTCTGAGGGAAATTTTGAATGCTATCGGGCTTGAAAATAACTTCCATTTCGCTTCTAATTACCAGGAAGACTTAAATCCATTTTCAGAAGGGTCTTCTCATGGGGGTCTTCAAGCATCCTGATACTTGCTGGAAAGGCAACACAGCCAGGCACACTCAGTCCAGGTGGTTTTTGCAGAGCATTGATGATAACTTTTTGACACAGGTGGTGGAAAAGCCAATGAGGAGAGGTGCACTGCTGGACCTTGTGCTAACAAACACAGAAGTACCACTTGGGGATGAGAAGGTTGGGGGCAGCCTTGGCTGCAGTGACCGTGAGATGGGTGGAGTTCAGGATCCTGTGTGGCACAAGCAGGGCAATAAATAAGATTACAATTCTGAACTTCAGGAGAGCTAACTTTGGCCTCTTCAAAGACCTGCTTGGAGGAATCCCATGGGTTAGGGCTATAGAAGGTCAGGTAGTTGTCAATAACATGAGGCCAGACTCCTTTCAGTGGTGACCAGCTACAGGACAAGAAGGTGATGGAGCGCTGGAATGGACTGCCCAGAGAGGTTTGTGGAGTCTCCTTCTCTGGAGATGCTCAAAACCCACCTGTGCAACCTGCTCTAGGTGAACCTGCTTTGGCAGGGGTTGGACTAGCTGATCTCCAGAGGTCCCTTCCAAGCCCTGCCGTTCTGTGATTCCACTTCTGAAATGCTTCCTCCGTATGTCCCATGCAATGCGTTTATTGCTAAACTTGGTAGCAAGTACCCTCTGTTTCTGTTGCAGTGGGCACATTACCTCTAGGTAAAAGAGCTGGGACCATTCTTGACAATTTTTACTATTTACAGATGCTGTTCAGTGTTACCACAGTATAAACGTACATATTGTCAAGAATTAGAACAAGAAAATTTCGTTGTGAATAAACATATTCTTGGGAAATGCTTTCCCCTCTGTGTGTTCGCAATATGCCCTTTTACTACTTCCCTTCAACCTCTAAAACCTCTGGGAACGGGCTACTGAGCAAAATGACGGAATATAAGGACTACCTTAAAAGGTACTTGTACATTAAAAGCTTTCATTGTAAACTTTTGGTGCATAAGTAAGCTCATGCAATGAATTTAAGCACATAGTATTTTGTACAAAAGTCCAGGTCTTGGGGAAAAAACTTCTGGTTTTGGTGACACAGTTAAGAGCTCTGAAAGAAACCACGTATTGCCCTCTGGCCCTGAGGTGAGTTTGCACTGCTGGTGTTTGGAAAGAAGAAACTCCCTAGAGAACTCCATCAGTGAGATTCATGTTAGTCCCTTAACATAGTTAATTACTTCTCAAAGCTGAACCACACTTAGTCCTACGATCAAAGCAGAATTTATTTTGGTTTATCGAGTCTTCTCCATCATCTAGAAAAGCCAACTTGAATCTTCCAACTAAGGTACTGAAATTACTCGCCTTCTGCATTTTATTTTAAAAATGACATTTCCTTTTAATGTGAACTTTCAGTTTCCTTTAACAGTGGAAACAACAGCATCTCATAAAGATTAACACTTGTCAGTCTGTAAATGAAATCAAGCTCCATTATTATATTATCTATACCTGTGAAAGCGGAAATAATTCACTGTGATTGTTGCACTCATACATTACCATTATTGTGAATATAGTCCACAAATAGTCTCCATATGGAGTCAGATTTTTTCACCAATGTCCTGCAATCTGTAAGTCATTTTTCCAGGCGATGTCTATTTTAAAATTATATATAATTTTCATTATTACATCCACAGTATAGGTACTTCTTTAAATGAACATTTTAAAAGTAAATGGACTGTAACCAGTTTTAGAGATCCTTTTTCTAGTGGCATGTGTGTTCCCATTTGGACACTAATTAATAGCTTCTCAGACTGACGAACACTTCGACATTGTAAAGTATATAAAGCTACAGAGTTATGATATGAAATTTTGGGACACTAACCCACAAAAGCAGGCTGAAAGAGGGAAATGAGCTTGCAGATGCAGGGAGGTTTTTCCTCAGCTGTGACTGAGTTCCTTTAGACAGAGGTGTCTTAAGCTCAAAATGTACACAGTGCTCCCCGGTCTTCTTCACCATAGAATTTTGGACCCAAGGAAAGCTGATCTTCAGATCTCACTTTTTCTGAGGCTTTTAAAAAATTATTTTTTTCTGATGTTTGTCTCAATGAAAGGGGTTTAGGGTTTTTTTTTTTCTCATTTAAAAATCATAGTGCTGTTCAATGTGAAAAGCTTGCTCCATTATCCTGAAGCTCGCCAAACTTCCCCATAATCTGCTGTAATTTAAGACCATCAAAATGGAGACTTTAAGAGGCTATTTCTCATTTTAAATATTTAACTATTTCTGTTCATCCTACCTGAATTCAAAATCAGTTAAGATAAATTCCTGAGAGTGTTTTCAGAAATGTTCACGTCTTAAGATGAAAGCTAAACTGTATACAAAAAGCCTAATGCATGCTGTGAGCTGCTGTTTGCTCCCTGATCTCTCTTCTGCTTTCTCCCCCTCGCAGTGGCCTCTCCGGTGCTCCTGGCAAGCTGGAGACAAGTGGTTTAAGATGCTGGATTTCTTGAACATGCTTAATTTTTTTCTTTCTTCTCTGGTGAATTGCTTCACTTATAGCATGCTTGCTTGTACAAATAATTTTGCAAGATCATTCAGGAAAAGGAAGAAAAATCAGTTAAACTAATGTGGTAAGGTTGGTCAGAGCAACAGTTCTGAAGACAAACATTGGAAAAGGATTGCTTGCTCCAGGATATCCTAAATGCCGAATGCGGGCTGTACTGCTCTTGCCAAGCTTTTGACATCTTTCAAAATTGTAATGATAAGTTTAAACCCCTACTGCTATCCTTTTGGGGAAAAGCTGTCAATGAAGCGTAAGCTACCAACCCGAAACAATGGTCTATTTTGAACCTGGGAGTCAAGTTAAATTAACGTCACGACAAAAAGACAAATACGATAATCTTTTCTGTTGTTCCTTTTTTCAATTGAGGCATTTGCTGCTTAATTACATTTGACTTGTATGCATAAATAACTTTGCAAGGTTAATACGTTGTTTTCTAGTAAGTATCGGGACACTTTCCCCTTTAAAACTAGTCAGTGTTCTCCTAACACCCTGTTCCTCTCCCTTCTCCCTCTCCTCCTTCAGCTGCCCCTCGTCCTCCAAAATGCCCTGGGCTGTTGTTATGAGAGCAGAGGCGTCTGTCTGTCCACAGGCATCAAGATGGAGCAAATAGCCTCCAGATTTAATGCCCTGCAAGGCTGGTGCCCCTCTGACAAATACAAAGCTTCCAGTTCAGCGTTTCAGCCCAGATTCAGAAGACGTGGCTTTGCCTTTTTACACTGATTTATAGCGAATTTTAAGAGCAGTGATGGAGGAGTGCTAGTTTTCCAGACAACCATCCTTTGCCGTGCAATCACAGAATAGCTGAGGTTGGGAGGGACCGACCAGATCAACTAGTCCACCCCTCCCTGCTCAGGGCGCTGCTGACGAGCCCTCTCAGGACCCCGTCTGGTTGAGATCTGAGCATTTCCAAGGGTGAAGACTCCTGCAGCGAAGCGACCTCGTACGAAGGACCTACAGCACAAGTCTAATGAGCAATGGCTGAGGGAACGGGGGTTGTTTGGCTTGGAGAAGAGGAGGCTGAGGGGAGACCTTATCGCCCTCTACAGCTGCCTGACAGGAGGGCGTAGCCAGGTGGGGGTCGGTCTCTTCTCCCAAGTAACAAGCGACAGGATGAGAGGAAATGGCCTCAAGTTGTGCCAGGGGAGGATTAGGTTTAGATATTAGGAAAAACTTCTTCACGGAAAGGGTTGTCAAGCATTGGAACAGGCTGCCCAGGGCAGTGGTGGAATGGCCGTCCCTGGAGGTATTTGAAAGACGTATAGACGTGGTGCTGAGGGACATGGTTCAGTGGTGGCTTTGGCAGCGTTAGGTTGACGGTTGGACTCGATAATCTTAAATGTCTCTTCCAACCCAAGTGATACTGTGATTCTATGAGCAGGTGTACCAGGTTTAAGGTGAGGTTTTGGCATGTTGGTGGGGAGCAGCAGCGGTGGGCGCTAAACCGGTGTCCCCTGTGGTGGGCAGTGGGGACTGCCCTGTGCCAGCTGCAGCCGGTTCCAGGCGGCTGGCAGGGCCCCAGCGCAGGGCAGGGCTGAGCCCCTCAGCCACGGGCGGGCGCCGCGGGGAAACCTGTGTCAGGAAGGGCCAAACGCTGCCCGGCAGCCAGGCCTGAGGGAAACCGGGTGAGCAACGGCCCTGCCGGCCCCGGGCAGAGCGGGAGGGGGCGGGGGGGGCTCCGGGCGCCCACATGGACAGGAGAGACCCCGGCAGAGATTTCCACTCCCCACCACGTGTTACTAGCTATGTTTGGTAGGATGTAGTAAAACTATTAACTTTTTTTCAGGCCTGTATAAGGCCTAGTTTTCCTTAGACATGAAGTCCACATATCCTTATTTTCTCTTCAGTAGACAGCCTGTTTAGAAAACTGAATATTTGCCCAAAATAACAGCTAAGGAGAAGTTAACTATGCCCGGTGAATCGCTGTGGACAGTAATTCCCAGTCTTAGTTTGTAGCCGGCACTCCCGCGTTGAAACCCAGAGGTACCGGCTTCAGTGCTTTTTGTGATGCATGGTGACCGATAGGGCCAAACACACCTTTTCTCTGTGTCTTTTTACATGACGACTGATTACATTTGCATCACACTGTCTAATTTCTTGCCTTTTCGAGAAATTGGTTGAAGGCTGAAAACAACAGTACCAGGTAACCTGTGGAAGAGAGAGGGATTTCTGTTTAAAAACAGAGAACACGAATGCCGATGTTAACCCTAAGGTAGTTTTCTGGCAAAGTACGTTAGCTCAAATGCTGTTTTGCTTTTCTTTTGTAGGAGTACCTAGACATCTGAATCCCTTCCTTCATACCATCAAACAATATCTGGAAGAAGCGTCATAAACATGGAAATACTTGAAACATTTTAGTTTTTGGAATAACAGTGTTAATTTTAGAAAGCATTTTGGGCCAACTCTGGACCAAGCACTATTGTGAAGAAATCATCAGTATAGATTGTGTTCTGCAAGGGGAAAAGAGACGCAAGCATAATTTTTTTTTTTTTTCCCCCCAGTATGTACTGTATCTGTGTCATTCCCCTGTCACCATTAACCATTGGAGGAAGAAGATAGCTGGTTACTGCCAAAGTTCTGTGAGGAAAATTGCCTGTTTCACAGAGCTGCATTTCCATGATTCAAGTTGGCATTTTGCACTGAAGTCTTCATGACAACGATGCTTTCCCCACCACCCCACCTCCTGGACTTTGAGCAACTGGAAGCCCCATGCAAACTGTGATGAGGCTGTGCAGGCATACCCGTGTCCCGTGATGTGGGAGCAGCTCCCGTTCTCCACCTGGTCATGGTATGGAGCTGCAGTCCGGGGAAGCACTCCCTGGCTGGCTCCTGAGCGATGCATCTTTTCTCCTGCTTCAAGGCTCGCAGGTGTAGTTGGCTGGTGGACTGATCAACTGCACCCAGCCTGTGTCTTTGGGGAGCCGAAGAGAATGTATGCACCATATTTTTGGGGATGAAATACAGCAGGTAAAAAGTCACTGATTATAATTTTACGCTGTCAGTTACTGTGATAACAAAATATTTTTGTGAACCTTTCAAGCATGCTGTTGTATGCAGGTTTGGGTTCTTAGTTTCTTCTTCTGGTTTTGGGTATTTGCCTCCAGCACAAGGAATACTGTGTGGGTTTTGCATTAGGTGGTTGGGGTCCTAGTCATCTTGGTCCTGGTACAATATGAAGCTGTTAGAATGAACAAACTCGTCCTAGCCAGAGTCAGCTTAGTGTGGTTCCTACAGGTCCAGCCAGCTCTCTGTGCATCAGAGCAGGATTTATGACCACAAGTCTATCTAAAACATCCCAGGACTTCCACCATGCATTGTGAACTGTAATTGCCATATGTGCTCCCCACCCATACAGACGTAGTGAACTTAGATGTAGAGCTGGCAGAAAATGCTTAGTTTCACAAATATAAATCGGCATACAATACTGAATGCAATAAAACCCTTCAAACCAAGATGTATTTCCAACCTCCTTTGCTTGGAGTGAAGTCCTTGGCACAGGGTTAGTATTTTTATCAGTGATGTCTCACACAACTTGACAGCCTCACTCATGCAGTCAGTCAGTTAGGGGTAATCTAGTACTAGAGACTGATTTTACTCTGCACACACTTGTGCCCCTGACTGAATGTCAGAAAACCTGCCTCCCACTCACGAGCTAAAGTGCATGTGCTACATCATTTGTTGCTCAAGACAAGGAACCTTTGCAGCCTTCCAGTTGGTTCGTGCCCAAGTCCACCTGCTACAAGCAAACAATATTGGTATCTGGGTAAAATGTGTTTCATAGTGAAAGTCAAAGAAGATGAAATAAAATGGTACCACAATTATGTTTTTTTTGGTTTTGTTCTCTTAGTGAAAGATATAGTCTTTATTTTCCCCTAGGAAATCTCTTTGTAGATTGCTTTTTCTCATCTTCTGTTTTGTGATCTTGGTTATGCAAGAGCTGCAATTTTATGCCTGTGTCACTATTACTAATTTTTGCTTACACTTACGTTTATTCAAATGTAGTAGTGTGTGATTACGAACAAGGCAATATCTTTCCAGTACGCGCTCTTAATCTTGTGAAATCTAGTGACCCGCATGTGTAAGCAGTTCAGCTTTTAATTCAGATGTCTCACTCCTGGTGTTGTGGGGCCAGGGCACTGATCCGGCTTCTCTGACAGCAGGATTTTGTAACTACATAACCTGCCTTTGTGGTTCTGCTGAATTCTTTGTATAGGGAGGTTGAACTTGTTTTGCCCTTTCTTTCACTCCATTATGACATTGGTGCTTTTGCCTGTGCTTCCACCTTCTTGCCTCTTTCCTTCCGCCAGTTCGTTTTGGTCCTGTTGTTCCGTTGCTCAGACTCGGGTACTGTCCTTCTCCATAGCCCTAACTCCAATGTCAGAACTCCCTCCAGTTCCCTTTCAACTCCTGACCATGATTGTCTCATCCTCTTTAGAGAGACTTATTTTTATTAAAATAACAAAAAAAGGCAGAAAAACCTCCTGTTCTCAGAACCAGACTACTTTCTGTTGCTGTTTCCATTATTTCTATTGCTTGCCCACCACAAAGATACTGTTATTTCTACTTTCTTCTTCCCCCCCTTTTCCTGTGCAGAATGCCAAGCACACAGGAAGGAAGGAGAGGGAGAAATAGCATTAACTAGAATCCAAACAGTAAATTTCTCAGTACTGCTGGTACCTCCCTTCCATTATGCTTGAGTGAGTGGGGCAAATGCTTTGCAGAAATGATTGAAAAAATTCAAAGAGGGTTATATACACACAGATCTGAGTTAATAAAATGTTCTATCATGTCTCAACTTAAACCTATAATAAGTTACACTAAAGTTACAGGGATTGGTCATATGCATAAAGCTTGGATAAAGTTTACTTGCTGAATAAGGGTCCAAGTTCTCTTCCCTATTGTATAATAGTTTTTGAAGTAACACAATACTCTTTGTAAATGATAAAATGAAAGAACCCAAGAAGGAAACACAGCAGGAACAATGAGTACTTTGTATCTTCCCCCCCTTCTCCCTACCCTTAGATTTGGCAGGATCCTTCAGGAATGGAAAACATACCTTCACATTAACCAGCATACATGGAGGGATTTCTCAAAATTTTTGCTGTTAGTAATCATAGAGCCAAACTTTGAAAGGGCCTTAAACTCATGCATGCATACAATGTTCAGGTTCACCTTCCTGATCTTTGTCTTTAAGGGTTTTAATGAGCTCACAGTTCAGGCAAGGTGCTGCTAGGAGAAAAACCAGTTGCATGTATAAATGACTTGGATAACCATCCAGTTGCAAAGATTGTTCTTTCTTACGTGCCTTTGCTCATGCGAAACTGAAAACTTCACAAATGTGGCCTTGAAGGATATTTTTAAAGCAGCTATTCAACTTGGATCTAGTTTTGTATACATAATTATGTACATACATGGCCTGATAGTTATCTGACAAAGGTTTTGTTGCCAAGGGACACATTCCATTATTCATAATGCACACCAAGTCCACTATGCCTACCCTTGGATTTATTTTGCTGCTGTAAGTGAGATCCCTTGTCATGGATGAGGCATCCGTTGTGTTAGGCTCTGCACAAATGGAGGACAAGTAGATGGTCCCTGCTTCCAGAAGCAGCCCACCACAACCTATTTTCATGCCTGATAGGATTTTTTTGTTTTCTTTCTTTTTTCTCCCCTTCAGCTGCACCTCAGACTTGGGAGGTTTTTCTTAAACATCAGCTAAGTATAATGCTTTCGTTTTACATTAATGACAATACAGTGTTTAAGAGGTTTTTCCTATTGCAAACCCAAACCTTGATTTTTAGCAGTAAAATTCTTTCATAATATTTTAATCTCCATCGTCGAGAAAACCTGCAGGAAATTTCCACGTATGCAAAATGGTTAGGTGGTGTTGCTGTTGTTTCTGTCTGTTAGTATGTGCGATAGTGTTGAATGAAGCACGGAGTTTCTTTTCCTTTTGTGATTAGATTGTTAAAGCTTGAATTTGGTGTGCTCATCAGACTTAAAACCAGCACAGGTGAGCATATGGATAGCTAAAAGCTGTCAGATTTATTGTATCTGCTATACAATAAAAATGAAGAGTGAAGAGGCAGTAATGGCAACCTGTGAAGCAGTTGAGTTAAGGAAGGAAGGTGCATACAGGAACAGTAACTTACTGCTCGAAAGTGGTGAGGCTGGTGACTTCACAACCTCTATGGGCAATCTGTTCCACACCTTCGCCATTGTGATACGCGGTTTGCAGTTCTCTTGTTTCAGTCTACAGTCATTGCTTCCCATCCTCCCACTGCACCCCACTGCAATGTGCCTGACTCCATCTTCTCCATGACCTCCTTCTATGTATTGGAAAACTGCTACTAGGTCCCTCCAAGGCCTTCAGTTCTCCAGGCTTGGAGAACCCTGCTCTCTCAAGCCCTCCTTGCAGCACAGTGTTCCAGCCCCCAAACACCAAACTTGCTTCAGTTTATCGATGTCCATCCTGTATCAGGGGCCCAAAATCAGACACAGCTTTCTAAATGAAATCTCACAAGTGCTGAGCAGAGGGAGACAACCCCTCCCCTGGATGGCCTGGCTGTGCCCTGGGGTGCTGTTGGCTGTCCCTGCAGCCATGGCACAATGTTGGATCTTGCCCAGTTTGTGCCTGCCGAGGCCCCCAGCTCCCTTTCCACAGAGCTGCTCCCAGACAGGCAGGGAGCCTGTCTCCCAGCCTGTGTCCTTGCGCCTATGCTTCCTGCCCAGCGGCAGCACTTGATATCTGTCCTTGTTTTAGTAACCTAACAGATAAATCAAATTTGCAGAGTCTCTCAGTGCAATTTGCGTGCACTTGCTGTGTCATTCCTGTAACGTTTTCTAATCACACCATCAAGACTGTATGTGTATTAAAATGCTATATACGAAACTACAGAGATTTTACAGTGTCGTCACAGCTATGCTGTGCTACTTCACTAACATTGATCAATCCTTAAAATTCAGATCTAAAAGCTAAAAAATCTAAGTACGAGTCAGGAAAGTGAGAATAGAGAGGTGACATTGAATGTTGAAATGCAGATTCCAATTTGCAGCTGACCATACCCAAGGTCCAGACAAATGCAAGCGATGCACCTGGAAATGCAAAAGGAGGTGAGATTGCATTCTTGGCCCAGGTTTCCTTTTTCCTGATGCATTTTCAGCTGTTTGATTAAAGAAGATGTCTCTTGAACACCGTACGTCAGCATGCATCCGATTATTGCTGTAGCCTAAGGTGCATCAAGCCACAGAAAAGCAATGAGTAGAGACAGGGAAGTTCCGGAGAACCTGCTTATAGACATGAATGTAGCTTTATCTCCTTCGAAACCTATCCTCGGATTTTTTTTTTTTTTCTTTAATCAGTCTCCAGATCCTATTAAACAGGAAGAAAAAGAGGAAGAGGAAGTACACGGTATCTGCTTTCTACAAAGCAGACTGTATTTATTTGTTTAAGTGAGACAGAATCTCAATGTCTTCAGTCTTTCTTAAAAGCAGATTTAAGCAAATCATCCAGGCAGCTGGCCAGGCAGAGTGTGCATTTTTAGGCCCTGACTCAAAGACAGTGTCAAGACATATTAAGCTGGGTGCCTAGAAATAATATATAGGAGATTTAAAAAAGAATACTAGAAGATCATCTTGCCACAGTTGTGGCTGATTACTTGATACAGGACAAAGAGAAATTGCATTGTAAGCCATAAAAGGGCGATGAAAAATGCTTTGAAATACTAAGCTAATGCAGAATGTAGGGCTCAATGCCATCTGATTGCTACTTCTCAGACACTTCATTATTCTGCATCACCTGGATCTGGTCTACAAAGAAGCTGATTCAAACCACCACCTTCCCAGAAAAAACATGGTTTCTTAATTATTTACTTGTGTGGAAAACTTGCTTAAATGATTGCATATCTCAGTAGGAGATTGGCTTATGTTACCAGGATGGAACAGCTATGTTGATTTCCCCCTTTGTTTTAATATGTGTGTGCAGGAGTACCGACTCAGCATCTCATCCACAAGATATCATTTATATGATGAATAGCATTATTTTGTTCTTAACCTTGAGCATTGAGATGGGAGCAGTGTTTTCCTCTGCTTTGAGAAAAGCAACAATGGCAAATAAAGTTTCACAGTTTCCATGGCAAGATGAAATAAGTTTCCTTTTCCTTTTTACTCAGCACCGTGTCACTAATAACGTAGTACTTATACCAGCTGAATATACCTTTTATCTAAATACTTTGCAAAGTGTACTAGGATTCCCAGAGGTTAGTCTCGGTAGATGGTGCTCTTGTGTCTTAAACTACTTCCTAGGACATGATGCAAACACTGCCCTGGGCAGTAGAGGCACAGTAAAGGTTCTGCCTCGGGGGCGATTACAGACAGCCTTAAAGAAGTTGTTTGTTGATTTCTTTTTCTTTTTTTTTAAGTTTTATTTTTTAATTAAAAATGGACAGAAATGATTTGGTGAGGTTTCACATGGATGTAAAAGCTGTACCAAAAGAGAAAAAGCACCAAAGTCAGTCATAGTGTTTAAGGGTGAAACGGACTCTCTGCAGGATGAATCAACTGCACTACCAAGTTAGGAAAGATGTCTACTGAATTATTTGGCCTTTAATTGCCTATAAAGGGATACGACCGTGCCTTATTTGACATTGCACTTTTCCTCACTCTATTTGAATGACAGCCCTTGTGCAGGTTGGCTGGAAAAGGAAGTTGCTCAGAAAGGTTCTGCTAGTGAGGGCCTGAAAAGAGCGCTGTGCTGTGCTGCAGTACTCCATTGTTACTTCAGTACTTGACATGCAGAAATCAAAACAGTACTTTTTCTTCCAGGCCTCAAAAAAAAAAAAAAAAAAAGGCCTGAAGACGTGTGTCTGCAAACGTGATTTTTAAAAATTCCCTCTCCCTTAGCTTTTCTTAGAAGCATTTCCTCACTGGGATCTCTGGATTTCAGTAGTGCAACAGACCAGTGGTACAGTCTGAGAGCAGCTCTGGTCACTTCTGTTATGTTCCCCAAAGCTATTTCTGGCTTTTGCACAGTAGATAGCAGTTCCTGGATCCTAGTTCTGCTGAGCCAGCTGGGCTCTTACAGCCTGTTTACAGTTGGGAGCTGTGCTGCTGAGAGACTGAGGACAGTAAGAAATATAGGCGCTCTCAGGATAGTGGGAGGTAAGGCAGCCCTAAGACAGTGGAAAATTAGGGCAGCATTAACTTACAGTCCAGGTCTGGGCCAGTCTTAGCCCGATAAGTAGCCTACATGATGGATAAACTGAAGGGATTTGATCTGTTTAATGAGCGGCATCGCCTTTTTCTAAACAAATAGATGTAATTAAAGTAGCAGACTGCTGCCCCACAGCATGCTCCCAGATGGCAGCACAATCTTTAGGCCAGAATTTCCTTCCTTTTTTTTGCAGGCAATCCCTGGAGTAAAAGAAGTCGAGTTACTGTTGTGACTTAATGCAGAACGGGTGAAGATGACAAAATACAAAAAATCATCCCTTTTGTCAAGTTCCTCCTGGCCACATCTTTTCCGTCCTGAGAAGCTGATAAAGGCTAGCTGAGCCGAGCTCTCTTAGGTACTTGTTTTATTCCTCAAGAGCATAAAATAGTTATTTTTATATCACATCTGTCTGGCTACCACCCCCTGTCATGAAATCCTGTCTTTGCTATGTGCTATTAAGCTCATTGAATCCCTTAAACATTTTTTAAGGCTAGAGAAGATGGTTGTGATTCAGAGAGAACGCTTCACTGGAAACCGTGGATCTAGCTGGTACCCTCAAACTGTAAGCAGAATTTCCTGTTATGATGCACAAAAATTTGCACTGGAGATGTGATGACATGAGATGATGTTTTGCTCTTATTACATATTTAACATATTATTGACTCTTACAAAACCACAAACAAATGTATAGATTGTGGTTGGAGAAGTATGTGGACATGCAGACATGATATTAATCTGAACACTTTATTTCTTAAGTAGCTTACATTTTTATGGAGAAAAGCTGCTTTACAACCCATTTAGATAAAGATTAACTTGTTTAATGTTTAGCTTCATTCCCAGTAGAGCAGTGACTCTGAAATCTATTTAGTCTGAGAGAAATGCAAGAGCATTTTAAGTGTTTCGACTTAATTTGAATATTGCTAATGATAAGGGACAGTGAGTCTTGAAAATGAGTCCAAACAGTCAGCTGTTTACATAATACTGGACTCATTTGGTTGGGCTGCCATCTCCTTACCTTCTCATGCACAAAACTTTTCCAGTCTTTTCAGAAGTGATCTTCGGAGCCTGGATCCCAGCCCCTAAGCTCTATAAAGGACTGAACAAGCTTAATTAAGTCGCTGCTGAAATGAGACTAGCCACAAACATTACAGAATTTGTAAACAGATGATTGAATCTGAGTCTGGGTGTGGCAAATCCCAAAGCCTCAAAGTATTATAGCTACAAGTCTTTCAGGAAGCTTGGTGACATAAAGCACAGTTTGCAAGTAAACCAAGTTTGCAGAGTCTTAGAGCTGTTGGTAAAGCTGGCAACCCTCATTTTTCTGATCAATATATTGCTTTCCAGAAGACTCAATGCATCTCCCAAATATCTATGGCGGATCACCTCGGATAGGGGGCCAGACTGTTCCACTTTAAGGAATTACTCCCTGTGCCCAAGAGTGGCTTTCTAGAAGGATGCCTTGCTTCTTGGGTCCTTGCATGCTGTTGTAGCCTGTGCCTACACTTGTGATTGCTCTGGTTGCCTGCCTCAGCCACAGACACAGAAGGTGAGTAGGACAGATGAAATCACTTGAAAGTAATTTTCTTTTTTGTTTGCTAAGTGTAGGATGGACTTCTTCCTTGATTTAAATCTCTGCAATTCTAGGGTATTTCTGCAGAGTCATGGGTTTTTTTGACAGAAACTGCTGAGTCTCATGCTGGGGCCTACTCTTAAAAGCCAACCGCATCAAATATCAGATAAGGGTAACCTTATCCACACAGTTACTCTGCCTGGAGGTTGAGGTTTCCAAGAGGAAATCAGGATGAAGCAGATGTCTGCCTGCAGGAGGTTATGCCACTATTAGGAGCCACCAGCTTCTAGAACAGGTTTCTACTGTCGAATAGATTGATTGCTGCATTAGGAGCCACCAGCAGTGACAGTCTGAGCTCTACACTGAGAGTTCCTGCAGGATGTTTCTGTCTAATATAACCCAGCCCAGCTGAACAGTTTCTGAGGAGTTCCAACCGTCCTATGCTAGTTCTTTTTTCCTACATAAGGAAAAAAACCAAGACGGGAATACTTTATGAAATTCTGCTGAGTCAGTTGATAACCTAGGAAGTGTTTCCTTGGATGTCACATTTGCGTGTCAGTTGTGCTCAGCATCTGTTGAGCTGTTGCTGCGATGATGGCTGTGGTGAGAAGGTGAATGTCAGTGTTCCCTTCACGAGTGCCCCTCATGATCACTGCAGACAACGCTGGAACATGCAACTCGACCTGTGCTTTTAGTCATCTAGCAAAATTAGTGGTATATATGATTATTTAAATGCCTAAGGTACTTTCATATAAGGAAGCATCAGCACTGAGATATTTTAACCTTAATTTACTGCTAAACCATTTCACTGAATTTGGCACCCTGTCCTCTCTTTGTTTTATTGCTGGGGAGTGTTAAAGAACACGTGTGCTTGGTGTTCGACGTTAATGAACAGAGATCCATAAATGGTTGAAGGCAATGCTTGTTTGGGCTTTTACAATGGAGTTGTACAAAGATGAACAATGTCATCTCATTCAGTGAAAGGCCACAGATTTTTGTCTATCTTCCCTGACCAAAACATTCTTTTGTCCCTGTACTGGTGTTCCTCTTGGGTCCCAGATCTGCAATTTAATACCTGCAACTGCTCCTTTCTGGCTCTTTTTCCAAAGAAGAGGTGAGTAAAAAGAGGGAAAAGAGACAAAAAGGTATGGTGTCCCCAAGAGGTGATTGTAATAGTACAGGCTGGGAATCTTCAAAAGCATCTCAGACACCCATATTCATGCAGTACCCTCAGGAATCACAGACATTTATAAAGCTAAATAACTGTTTGTTTCCTCTTTATCCTGTTCATTTTTCAGGGCCAATCTGCTGTGCTGTCCATTTGCAAAAGGAACAGCCTGACCACTACTTTATTTTGGTAGCCAATCTTCCAAAAGAAGTATTTTAAACTCAAGAAACCCCATAAAAAGTGGGGGAACAAAGCTAGGAGTCTCTGTCAAACAAGCTGAATCTTTTAGGGCAGTGGATAAAGTCCTAATTTAACTTCTGTCTTCCTTTTTTGCTTAACACAGGGAGGCAGCTGTTGAGTCTGCTTGGCCCTGCCATCCCTATGGCGTAGGCTGGCATGCTCAGGTACCATCTTCTTAGTCCCCAGCAGGTGACTCATTCCGGTGGCTGATCCATGACAGGCCACTAGGCAGGCGAGATGATTTAAATCCTGCGTCGAAGGGAAGGTATAATTCAGGCCATATGTCAGGGCTGTGTGTGTAGAAGCGGGCGGGTGAGGTACCACGGTGGAAGTGGAGAAATAAGCACTGAGTCAGCAGCAGAGATGATTGAAATTTATCCAAAACATATTGCCAAAGATTTTGGTAGCGCCTCCAGTATTACTAATGACGAGGCTGGGAGGTTTGTAGTTCCGCTGATTGGCAGCTGCACCCTCGGAAAGGGACACGGGGAAACTTTCTCATCTGTCAGGATCTCATTATTTGCAATGGAGTCTGACAGCTCTAAGGTTACATGTGTATAAATCAGTCAGGCAGAAGAGGAAGAAGACAGTAATTTTATTTTGCAGTGGCACAGGGGGAGGATTGTCATCCCGGAGTCTGAGCAGCACGACCACTGCTGCTGCTGCGTGCTGAGCAAGCATATACCATTCCTGAGTCCCTTCTGTCACCGCTCCCACTCCCTGCTGCCGGCACCGAAGCCTTCCTTTTCAGAGCTGCCCTCCTCCTCCTTCCTCCAATTCCTGAGAGAGGCTGAGGCAGCCAGCAGCGCTTACCTGTCCTCTTTCTGAGCTGCATGGAGTTTAGATTTTGGCCACATTTATTTCCTGCACTGTCATGTCATTGCTTCCTCTCCCCTCAGTCCTGGGAAAGGCTCGGGGGGAGGAATCCCGCTGGCCTCTGAAGTGGGAGTCTAAATGCAAGAACAAGAAAACTTTTTTAGGAAAAAAAATGAATTCCAGAAAACTAGCCCCTAACTAACTTAATGGGAGTTAAGAGCTGGGGTTACCAGGATATCATGATGGGCTCTTCTGCCAACATCTTCACTTGGGTGTCAGCTGGACCTGAAAGCAGACTCGGTTTGTTTTATATTTGTTTAATCAGACCTGGAAAAAATAATCCAGATATGTATCAACTTCTAAATGTTTTTTCTCATTCTCAGCTTGTGAGTGATGTGGATTCAGGTTTCTTGTTTGGATTCAGATACTGTAGAGAGTTAGACATGCCATAAACTGCATAGACTTTCTGAGGTGCCTGATTCAGTTTACTTATCTGGCGATATATTATACTTCTGCCAGGTCTTTAACCGGGATTTCAAAGCATCAGTTTCTAGCTACATGGAGAAGATACATAATACCTTCTCAGAAATGAGGCAGGATCTGAAATTCTTTATAAGAGATAAAAGTGATGTAGGCAAGCATAAAAGATGGCAAAGGAAAACTATTTTGGTATCTAGTATTACCAAGCTGGAAATAGCTTCTCCAAAGAGATAATAAGCCTCCGCTTATTTAGAAAGTTTTTAAATGAAGCACTGCGGAAGATGTTGGGGGAGGAGAAATAGTTCTGATTTCTAAACCTTTCTGTAACACAGACTTCTTGGTTTCCCCTGCAGGTTGGCCTAAGGTGAGGCACAGAGCAGTGTGTCAGTTCACTTGAAATCGTAAATCCACTTAGGAAGTTTAAGGCTGTGATCTGTGGACAGGATGCATGACTCTTCCATGTGGGTAAATGAAAAAAAAAGCTAGAAAAATTAGGTGCTGTCTTCAGCAATAAAGCTGTAAAACATTACCCCTAGCATACAGTGTGGATATGACTCTTAAGAAGAAAACAATCCCTCTGACTGACCACCTCAGAAGCTCTGGAGGTGCAGAAAGTATTCTGATTTTGCATAAGTTTACCGAGGAAGAGAGCTTGCCATTGTTATGTACTGTCTCTCTCTCTCCCCCCTTATCTCCCTCCTCTTCCCTTCCTCCTTCCCCCTCTCCCTCTTAGCAGTAATTAACCTAGGTACATTACTCCTTGGGATGGTGGTCTGTTTTTTCCTGCTTGTAAGCCAAAAGCACCTAACACTTGTCGTTGCTGGCTCTGGGGCTCATAAAGTGCCAAAGAAAATATGGAATTGAGTACCTTCTCTCCTTTTCCTTTTTTAAGGCACAAAGAGTGAGAACTTCTGTGTCTCTGCACACCCAAGTAGCCCCATCCTGTTGCTTCAGTTGACAACTACTGTCTTCTCGGGACATCAGGGACTTAGCAAATGGAGCTGAGACCAACAGACCTGGCATCACCTGCCCCCCACTCCCCCCTCTTCCCTGACATTTCTGTGCTTGCAGTCCTTTTCCTTCCAAACGAGAAGCCATGGATCTGTTCAGCATCACCTCCTTTATTAGCCTTTATAAAAGAGGTTGAGAAGATTTCATTACAGGCAGGAGGGAGAGGCACTGGGGGAAGGAACAATGAAGAGGTCTGGGCAGGAGAAGCAGCGCAGGGATGGCAGGTGCTCAGGCCCCACGTGTTGGGTTGGGCTGGGATTGGGCTGGTTACCCTTCAGCTCCTGACACAGGGCTGTTTTGGCTTGTTCCCCCAAGCAGGTGCCATGCTCTTTGATGCCCATGCTGAGGGTGGTCATGCAAGAATCACATGCAAAGTGAATGCATTGCTTTTCTGGGAGAAACAGACAACTGCTCAGCTCTTCCCAATCCTCCGTATAATTTTGAGTCCTTCCACCCCATTATCCAAATTTCTTCTGTCCTTCTTGGTACAACCTTTCCACATAAGAAAGATGCTCCAGCCCCCTAATCATCTTTGTGGCCCTTCGCTGCACCCTCTCCAGCAGTTCCCTGTCTTTCTTCAACCGGGGAGCCCAGAAATGGACACGGTACTCTAGTTGTGGCCTCACCAGGGCAGAGTAGAGGGGGAGGATGACCTCCCTCGACCTGCTGGCCACAGTCCTCTTGATGCACCCCAGGATGCCACTGGCCTTCTTGGCCACAAGGGCACATTGCTGGCTCATGGTCATCCTCTTGTCCATCAGGACTCCCAGGTCCCTCTCTGCAGAGCTGTTGTCCGTCTCACCTTCACAGCTTTTCTCCCATTTTCTCCTGTAGCTGTGGTCAAGGACCCAGATCTGTTCATACTCCTCTTTTCTCTGCCATGAGGGGCATTTTCCATCTTTTGTCAGAGTCTTGTGCTGAGCAGTCAAGAGTGCTGCTGTAGAGGACCTGGATGGCTGCAGAAAATGTCATTTACGTCAGCTTATTCTCACTGGGGAAGCCTGCAGGTTGTAAAATATATATACATAAGCCTGTTGGCTGAGGCCTAAATTTAAAGTTAACCCCTTGCATTGCACTTTGTCACTTTGCCCAAATACCAGAGAGCAGAGAACCCTAAAAAAGGAGTGTTCTGTCTTCATCACAGGGAGTGAGGGGGAGACAAGGAGGACCGATGGGTAGCCCTAAAACATATTGAGGTTGCATGCATTAGTAAGTTCAAGAGGAGTTTTTTACTGAAAAGGGAGAAGAGGAAGGCTATAGCAATATGCAGAAGTCCAGGCCAATTAACCCTAGCCGTGCCTGAGATGAGTCTGTCCCTTGGCATGCAGGAGTTGCTTCCAGTGTTGGAGTGCAGAAGTTAAAGTGGACACAGAAGAGAAGAGGACGTGACATGTCTTTTTGTAGGTGTTTGGCAAGCTCTGGCATAGAAAAAGCTTCTTATGAGTTTCCTGGGACCTGAGAAACAAGATCAGCTGCTGAAGAATCACCTTAAGGGACATTCCTGATGGACCATAGTTAGTTATCTCTGTGTTATCCGTGCTTTACAAAGAGCTGAAATAACAAACTGTGCAGAGCAGCAGGGAAGTTCTCATTGTTGTTGGAAGGAGGGGTGGATTGATGCATGATTGACAGAGGGAAGAACAGTTCATGGCAGGTAACAGGACTGGCCACAGGACGTATTATGGCTACTGATGCTCTGAGCTGACCCAGGACCTTGCTACTCATGCAGGATGGCAACTAGGAGGCTTTAGCAATTCTCTTCAGCAGAAAAAAAAAAGTAAATTCACATTACAGTTACACTTCAGGCATAGTCCCCCTTCCCCAGAGGAGGGTCAAGCGAGTATTCTTTTAAAACCTTCTTTAAATGTAAACTGCGTCCTTGTTGCTGCCAGTTGCATTCTGGCAGGAGGGTCACAGGCACATGTAACTTTGCAAGTGTCCAAAGGTTTCACATGTCAAAACCCTCTCCCTGCATAAGTGAAAAGGAGATGCTTGCACTGCACGTTAAGTCCATAATGAGAGAGGTGTGTGTGCAGGGGAGGAGGGCCTATTTGAGGAAATTACAAAATATTTCTTGAGTTAAGTATGTTTATGAAACATTTCAGTCAGGAGCAGTTATACACCAGTGATTCCCAACCACATTCAACCCTTTTCATAGCACTGTGTGCTGCTTTCTTCTGTCTCCCATCTTGACAGCAAACCCAAGAATATTGTTGCTGCCTCTGCCTTCCTCCACTGCTCTCGGTTTAAAAAAATCTGTCATTCTGTCGAATCTATCGTTCGCCTCAGTGGCCAGTCTGGCCCAAACCACAATAAAATGCCAGTGGAAATACTTAGATAACCAGCCAAGCAAAGCATATTAGTTTACTCTTTCATCTGTAATGTTGGCGGTCATGCCAGAAAGGTTATTTTAATTATTATTAAAATATAATTAGTGATTAGAGATAAAATTATTTTTTCCTGGAAAGTGATTGTGTTAAATTTGAGATTAACACTGAGATTGATTAAGTTTAATCTGCACTCAAATTTAACTTTCTGTCACTAAACAGTGACTTCTGCAACAAAGAAGAAAAAAATTAAAGGAGCCAGAGCATGGGATATGTCAATCTCAGGTATTCATTTTTAGGATATTACAGGAGGCCAGTGTGTTTGGATAGTGAAAGGAGAGAAACAGCCTGGTTTTGGAAGTGCTAAGTTTCCCAGAGAATTCCTGGTACACATAAATTTTGGACGGTTAAAGCTTCCTGAACCTCAGACCCATAGAGTACAGTGTGTCTACATTGCTTGCAGCATCAAGTGAAAAAATCTAGAGTTCCTATTCTCTTGCTGGTTATTTTTTTTTCTATTACTTCATTGTAGATGATTAAAACCTACTGACAGTATCTCCTCTCCCCCCTTTTTTTATTAATTCATGATGAATTCTGTTTTCTGGCTGACATCAGTACCCTGTCATGGTTCAAAACTCTTCCAGTGCTTGGTTGGCTTGTTGCTTGCTTGCTGAAAAAAGTGTTTATATCAGGATTTTTGGAAAGGAACAGAATGTGATGTTATGGAGTGTGGGGGGGGTGGGGTGGGGTGTTTTGTTTCTACAGAACTTGAACTCTGAGGTATTTACGTTGTCTAATATGTGACTTATTAGGAAAAAATAATTTTCTATTCGTTTTTTGTTACACCTTTGACAGTGTAGTAATCTCAGTAGGATATATTATTCTGTGCACAGACTGGGGTCAGATGTCTAGCAGACTTGCCAGAGGGTATAGTATCTTTGAGAAAACTCTCAGATATTGCCACATTCCATTTTTCTTTACGCGCTTGAGTTTCATGCACATCTCTCAGTCACCTGCTGCTGTATGCAAGTCCTCTCTGATTATTAGGTTTGACCTTAAAGGTGCCTCTTGTTAAAGTCTCTGTATCTGAAATAGTGTCAGAATTTGATCCCAGAAGCGTCCCACATAAGGAGTTAGTTCTCACCTCAGTGTGCAAAGTTTAAGAATTCAAGCCTTTTGTAAAAAATCTTGCTACTGGAACAAGGATGACCTCTCTATTTTGTGAACACTGTGAAAGCATTAAAATGAAGAATTCAGCTACCTAGAAAACCAGAGACGGTTCTAAATCTCACCTTTCCCTAGCATCACATGTGTTTGTTTAAAGATATCAAATGTCAAATGGTAAAGGGTTTGCATGCAGAACAAGGGAATATAGTTATTGTCAGAGACAGGTGTAAAGTTTTAAGACATGAAATGATGATTTTCACTTACATACTGCTCCCAGTCCCAAAGAAGAGGTTATTCTCTATGAAAAAAAAATTAAGAAACTGCTGATAAGCAGTTTCATCTGTTAAAAAATTTTCCCTCTACAGTGGTGTTTGTTTGTACTAAAAATGTGACTATCATTAACTTACGCTAATCATGTGCAGTCTAAGAAAATTTCCAGAAAGACAACAAAAACTGTGGTTATGATGATCCATGACTTACTGCACTGATTTACATTTTGGTCTGTTGCACATAGTGCCTAACAAGGGATCACTTGGAGAAATTATGTTATGAATAATACCGTTAGTAAATCAGGTTTGCTTTGTATGTCATGTAAGAATTTTGTTCCTAAAATGAAAAAATAGGATAATGTAGAGTCCTGTCTAGTTTATAACACCGTTTTCCTTTCTGCGTATGTTTTCAAAATGCTTGAGCATCCTAACTCCCTGTGGATTTGGTGTTGTTTGGCAGCTAACTAAAAGCAACTTGCTCGGTGGATGGGCAACTTAATTTAGAATGCATTACCTGCAGTTAAATTATCTGCCACATGTTGCAATTGGTAGTTGGCTGTATGGGCAACCAGAAAATTTGACTTTCAGGTCTTTGGAGATTCTCTCTCTGAGATGTTCCTGTAAACAGTTACTTTCATCTTTGGGTTTTCAAACAGAGGTTCAAATGTATTTCATTTAATATCTATCTTTCTTTTTCTTTCTTTGCTTAACAGAATGCTATTCCTGTTTTACTGTGTCCAGCTGGCACATCCTCAGCATGCTGATTTCATTTAAAAAATCACTACCCATTGTAGAAGCCAGATGTAGCTGAATAGCAGTGTTTTGCTCATTGTATCACTCTGCTGGCTGAACTATTCAAAGGGCCATCCCTGCAAACAGTGCAGTGAGTACTTCTAGACTAGTGAGAGAAGTTAGGAAGTGCTGCATCTGCGATGTCCCTGAAAGTAAGGTTGTGCTTTGACAGGGTGTCTGTCATCCCACAGCTCTAGGATTTGAGGTGGTTCTTCAAACATACTGTTACTGGGGTTCACTTAAGCTGGAGCAAATTCCAAGCCAGTAGCAAATTGACCAGGTTTGCAAGCCCAGCCTCAAACTTGGAGGTACAAATTTGTACTGACCTTCCCTCAAGGCTATGGACAGCTTCCTGTCGAAAAGTATGAAGCAGCCACCAATATTGTGAAGATCCACATGAACTTGTTTTATAGTTTCAAACTGCAAAACTAGCAACTCAGACCTCGTAGCAAAAATACAGTGAACAAAGAACCACTTGATACACCCCTGTGATTTATGAGCATTGTTCGTGTTGTCCTAGGAAATGAAAGCAGGAAGGGAAGGATGATTGTCACCAGATTACAGGAAACCTGACTCCTGGGTTGTTCCATTTACCCCTTGCCTACCTTGCCTTACACAAGTAGGCTTTCTGCCTGTTCTTTATACTGTTGTATTATTGGGAAATAAATGAGATTATATAGACAGCTGAATGCACATAATCTAAATGAGAATAAGAACAGCTGGAAAGAAAATACCTGGTAAGTGCAAGGATAAACCAGACTCAGTTAAGACTTCCACAGAGGAAACTTTGCTTTGTGTATAAAATGACAGTCATTCATTATCTTCCTGTCAGAAAGAGCCCGTTACCTAAACAGTACAGATGAAATAATGGCTACGGGCAAAAACATGAAATCATGAATAAGTTTGAATTTTGGTTTTGACTGTTCTGAGCTGCTTTGGACAAGTCACCTCCTCACTGTTTCTGTCCCTTCTCTGCATTTTGTATGTATGTAAGCATCCAAGATTGCTGCCTATCTGGGTCAAACTTATCCTTTATATTTTGAAGATGGTCATGTCTCTTTCTTCCCTGTCTAAACAGTCTCATGCCTTTGATCTTTTCTTATAGGTCCTATTTTCTAACTGTTTGATCATCCTATTTGCCCTTCTCTGGACTTCCTCAACCAATCTACAAAGATCTGTAACTGCAGTGGCTGTAACTGGGCACGCTACTCCAGCTCAGGCCTTCACCCTCTGATGATGTAAGAGCGCTTTCTAAGGGTGCTGAAATGCACTGACTAGGAAAAAAGGAGAGACTCTGGGAAGGTACTCTAAGACCTTCCTTCAGACTTTCAATACCTCCTATGAAAATCTTCATGACCAGATGCTAATGTTAAATCATCAATGCTATGCACTGCTGTCACCTTTTTTGAATTTTATTTATGTAGCTACAAGCACTCTCCATAAGCTGCCTTTTGCCTTGCTGTCATCTTAACGTGATGTTCTATACCTGACTTTTTTTGGAAACACATGCAAAAAATAAATTTATAAAACTCTTTAGGCTATATTAGTGTCTAATGAGATTGTATTACTTTATCTTGTACAGAAACAGTTGAGATGGACAACTTCATCTTCTAGTGGCCTCCCATGTGACAGGGAGCTCCTGGAACTGCAAGGGAACAGATACCATTGGCAATGCTAATGAACTGCAGTGCCCATAGCAGTGCTTGGCTGCTTAAGGTGCCTTCTACATACTGTTTCCCTCAACAGTATGAGTATTGCCATTCACTCTAAAATTTATTGATGACTCTCTTTTACCAGATTGACTTATCTTTTGTATCCCCTGTACCGTATTAAGCAGGTCAGGCATTACAGTCATTGGTGTTTGCTTGAGTTTCATCTGTGAGATGCTATATATAGTTTTGCCCCTGCCAAAAAAAAGAAAAATTGATCTGAAATTTTCTGTCTTGGTGCTTTGTTCTGCGTAGTTTCAGGACTAGACAAAACTTCAATCATACGTACCTAAAAATAGAACTTATAAAGAATACACAAGTTATAAAGATTAAATATTGTAGTACATTAAGATTATGGTGAGGTTGGTTTTGTGGGGTTTTTTTTCAGGTGGGACCTACTGTCTCTGGAAAAGCTTGTACCTAGGAGAAAATTGTCTGCGTGCTTTTGGTGGAGACTGTTCTGTGCTGCCTTTATGGACTGGGTGAATCTGGGAAGCTGGGTGGCAAAGGGTAACCTTTTCCTCTGCTCCTAGTGAGCATCCAAGCAGCACTGCCTTGAACGCTGCCAGCAGAGAGAGATGAGGACTGGAAAGACGTTCCTGGTGCTGGAGAAGGGAGCAGGTCTGGCTCAGCAAGCAGATGGGGAGCCAGGCCTGTGGAGGGGGTCTGTCAGAAACGTGGGCTACAATTGGTCTGTGGGGGCAGGAGGGGAACTGGTGAAGAAGAGGATAGGGGCTGGAAGGCAGGGAGCTCTGAGAAGGGAACTGAAGAAGGTTTCACAGCTGCAGTAGGGATATGGCATTAGAAAATAGAGTGTCAAGGTGATCTTTCCTCCTCTCCTCCCTCCTTTTCCCATTTTCTTGAATTGATCACCTGAAAACTGAATTCAGCATCAGCTGGCATGAGGTCTGGGTAAGCAGCATACCTGCCTTTCCCTAAACTGCTTGGGTGGCTGTCCGTAACTAAGTCTGTATCCCAGTGCATTAAGGGAAAAACCAAGGTTATATATGAAGGTTGCACTTAATGTAAGCATCTTTATAAACAACAGCAAAACTTTTTGTTGCTTTAGCAGGTTTACCATTTATGAGGTATTTGACCGCAGAGTATGCTATGTCTGGTAGAAAAAATAGCCATTTTCATGCTGTGAGTACTTGTTTTTTCACTTGGGATACTTTTTATATCTACCATTTGAGTAAGATACTCTAGTCTTCATTTCTCACTGAGAGAGGGAGAAAAAGTCCAGAATTTCCAAGTGTAAATAGGCATCACTAACTCAAGGTTTGCATTTCAAGGTTTAGCTTTACCACAAAGTGCTGTATAGTCTTTTTTTGGGAATCTACATTCTTGTTCGTGTATACAATATGTAGCCTCTGTTCTTTAAAGTAAATCTTAACCAGTTGTAATAATGAGATAAACCCTAAGATTTGAATCACCTGACTTTGAAAATGACTGATAGCACATTTCATACTTGAGTACCTAGGTATGAAACTGGACTATTTGGACTAATGAAGAAGTTAAATGATAGCCCAACTGAAAAATCATCATCTTTAATTTTGACAGATTATCCGTGTTGGGAGAATGATTAGTGAATGGAGGGAAAAGAAGGTAGCAAAGATCAAAACAAGTAATTTCTCTTAATGTTCTTAGTTTTCCTACCTTTTACATAAGAGTGTTGTATGTAGTCATGTATGAGTGAGATGGAAGAACTTCCTTCATCCGTGACCAATACAGTCCAATATGTCCACAGCTAGACAGGGACAATACTAGGGGTGCCAGTTATGCTGCCTCGGGGGAGTAGGAATGTAATTTCAGAGAGAGCAGGGCAGGAGGACATCAGCATGTAACTACCCTAGCAGAAAATCGATACGTTTCTGAGCACAAAGCCACTTGTAACTTTTAATATTGAGGCCGCCAAATACAGTGGGAAGTTAGCTGCTTTTGATGCAGCAGTCAAAGGGTCAAATTCTTTCCCCTGCTGCTGGAGCGTAGCTCTGTGGCAGTCTGCTGGGCTCCGCCAGTGAAACTGAAGAGGAGGATTTGGCTTGCAGCCTGGTTTTAATCTGCACGTATGGTATCAATTTTGGAAGCATTTTCTGGTTGTCCTCACAGTTATAAAAGGGTAGAAAAATATATTTATTCTCTTCCACAGTTAAAAACCGGACTTTTGTTAACTCATTTGTGTTAATTCTCTACCTGAAAAGTGCAATACTTAGCCTTTATCTTCAGTTTTTCCATAGGATTGGCCTTTCTATTAATAAGTACCTCTGCTGTCTGTCCTAAGGGAAAGGCTGCTCTGGAGAAACCAGCTTGCCCCAGTGGATCCCAGTTCTCTCCTGCACACGTAGCTGGTGCTAAGTCCGTTGGGACACTAACCTACAGGTCCCCATTCTGACCATAGGCACTGGAATCTCCTGCCTGTCAAAGACCTTCCTCCTTTTTCTTTGCATGTTCATCCAGCTGTTTGCTTGGAAATGAGGGGTATTGTGGAGTGTAGGACGTTGGCAATAATTGTGTACACTTCCAACCAGCTGCTGAAGAGGGACTATCTCCTCATGCTCACTGAAATCTTCAGCTTTTGTGATAAGCGTAGTAGCCATCAGCCATTGATAAGTCCTGTTAACGAGCTCTGACCCTCTCAGAGTTCCATCTCAAGCACTGTCATACCTTTCCTAATTACTGGTTTACTATAAGGTTTTCCTGAGGTGGCCTCAGGATGCATTCCTTGCTTTTGGTCCCTTCTGCAATGTTTTATGTCAACCCTTTCTTTGGGGTAGACGCTACTTCCTCCTGGTTCGGAGAAAGACCAGCAGGTCCTGGCTCTCCCCAGGGCACAGGATTGAAGAGAAGCTGCCTGCAGCAAGGATCTCAGCTTTCCTGTGTAATTGCAGATAGCATTCAAATTTTCTTGAGAATCTGAGGAACTTACGTGTGAGAGGCAATTAAGCCCTTCCAGTATTTTTTTATCTTTTTTTGCTGCTTTCTTACCTAATTTCTAATTTTTCTTCCCTCCCAGTTGCTTCTTCCTTTGTCTGTCTTTCTGCCCTCTTTTTGCACTCTGGTCTCTCTTCTTTTTACTCCTTTCATCTACCTGGACACTCAACACCCAAGATCAAAAGGCCCATGTGGCTGTACATACCTACTACTTCTTGATTCTTTTAATATGCCTAAAAATCTTCTTTAGCATAAAATACTTCAATAAATAGCATAAGATAACCATTTAAGAAGCAACTGAAAACAGTGGCAGGCTGCATGGGATAAACTTAGCTTTAGTTATGCTACTACAAAATAAAATTACTGGAAAACATAGGAGGTGAGAAAACCCTGAAGTAGGGAGATGAGCCAAGGTTGTTGGGTGCAGCCGGTAGATAACACTTGCCACCTTGAATTTCTGCTGACAGCTGCCCATGTGTGCCAGTACTATTATTGTAGGTTAACAAATTATTGGAAGTTCTCATTATTTCCAGCAAATTGGCACAGATCACTAACTGCTGAACTAACTGAAATGACCTTCTAACATACTTATCATGAAAACAAGCTTTAACACCTGCAGACCAGTAGGGCCATGTCTGTATTTCAAGAACTGAGAGAGCCTGAAACAGGTTCTTTTTTAATAAGAGGAAAATTTTTGACTATTCAAAATCACGAGGTGAGTATGGTCATCATGGCCTTGTCTTCATTTGGCCGTTTTGAACGTTGAAGACAAGAGATATCCTGTTTTGGAAATACATTCCCAATATTCACACATTATGAAACTAACTCAGGTTCTTTACTTTTTACCTGCAACATCAGGGGTTTTTTTAATGACCAAGTCAGTCAGGCAACTGATAGAATACAGGTTTCTTTATCCGTCAAATTTGTTCTGGCTATCTACTATTGATCACTATGACAGTTCCAGTTCACTTAAGTCTTTGGCTTTGTGCAGTAGTTTGGTCATGACTGTAAGTATGGAGCTATTTTCATAGTTTTCATGTTTAAATTCAGATAGTGGTAGCAACAGTGAGAAATCTTGGTTAATCAGGCCATCGAACACAAGCATGCCAGATGCCTTGTGTGTCTGGGTTTTATCATCGCATTGTGAGACATGATCTGGCCATTGCGTGCATCACAAAGTTAGATCTGTGTGACCCAATTGACAATAATTTCTCAGTAACACTGGGAGGATAGGTTTATGATACATTCAGAACCTCAGGCTGTATTGTACTGCACAAGACACTGACAGTTCTTAAGCACTGATTTGCAGTCACCACATAGCTCTTCCATTGCTAGTGGGCTGAACAAGGCTATTGAAAACTTTTCCTGAGGTTTAAGGTTTTTTATGCAAGGAAACCATGACAGCATATTTAAAATTTTATCCTGCAAAAGAGTGAGTTACAGGGCCAATCAAAATGTAAAGAAACCCATAGAAAATAAACTTAGGTAATGCCTTCACACATTCAAGACTAGATTAATCAGGCAAAAATTATTTTAATGGATTTGTCCAATGTTTTGTACACAGTATGATTTGACCTCTTTTTCTTTTGCACCATCGAATAGATTACAAAAAAGCCCACAACTATGCTAAACAAACACGGTTGTTTGGTCGTACCAAGCTTTTGTTCCAGCAGTGGAATTCATTAAAACAGCATGTTTTGTATTTTGCCAGCAGGTCATCAGTGCTTGCTTGAGTCAGGTTCCTGACCTTTATTTTCTCTTGCCAAGTCTGCTAGATTGTCTCATTTTGGGGACTGAAAATATCTAGCGGTACTAATGTATCTAACATTACATAATATAGAGCATTATTTTTCTCATAGCTGAGAATACTATACCTTCACAGAAATGCTCATTGGTCTTCTTTGGTAATTATCAACTACTCTATTTTATATACAGTCAGTTGCTTAATTGTACATAGTTGCTGAACAGTATGAACGGGAAGGATTTTTCCTTCACTTAAAGAAAATTTAAGTACATTTCAAAACCTCTTTAGGATTTGAGGTAAGGTTTTTTGTTTGTTGGGATGGTTGGGGCGTCATCAAACTTTGATTCAACTCTTCTTGGCCCTACAGCCTATGTTTCCCAAGTAATCTGTCAATTGTTTTGGCAGTCAGGTGTGCAGTAGAGTGACACTTCTGAAGTCTTAAGACAACACTGAAGAACACCAAATAATGTGAGCTGCAGGGTAAGAGGTAGGCATGGCCATCTGTGGATCAGATGGACATTCACCTGGGTGAGGGGAGTTGTGTGTTTGATGTCCTACTCCTGGAACCACTCAGTTTTTTTGTTTAGTGTGCCACCTTTGCCATTCTTTTCCTGCTAGGCACCTCCCTCAGGAGAGATCTGTGGTCAGTTCACTGGAAGAGGTAGCCATCTGCATCGAATGCCAAGCTATCGACTTGAGCAGCAGAGAGCAGCCCACTTGACCTCGTCATTCCACTCCCCCACTTTGCTTGATCCTTTCATGAGTACTCCTTTTATCAAGTAGTTTTAAGTGATTTCATCTCAATGTGTGATTTCAGTCAGCTTCTGACTTAAAGGCTGATTAGTTTGGATTCCTTTGTCAGATCTTTAACTCTTGCAGTGTACTGTAAAAAGAGCCTTAACATCTGAGTTAGATTTTGGATCCCTCCTTGGAAACCAGGCACCCACAAGTTAGGGACTGTCATCGTCAATGCTGTCATTTACATTAGATTGGGTTTCATCTTTCATGCCTATTCCAAATTTGCAGATAGTCTTGAATGCTGGGCTGTCCTGTGGAAGCAAGAGCCTGTGCTGAAAACCAATACAGTCATTCCAGGACCTAAATTTAACAACCTGCCCTTCCCACCACCAGTACTCTTTGAAAGATTTGAGGCCCTGGAAGCATAAAAGGATGTCTCCTATTATGAATGTGTGCTAACTCCATGGAAGTCAGACAACTTACAACAAAAAGACTTGCTCACAGAGCTTACTGTTAATAATAATATATTAATTATCGTATTCATATATTCTCAATTGATTGCCACAAACTGCAGAGAGATGAAACAAATGTGACCAAAGCCTTTGCCTGTTTCTGTGTTGTCGACCAAACAAAAATCTTGTGCATAAACCAGTCCCCCAAATATGTGTTGTTTAACCTGAACTTTTTAATGAGTCCTGTCTCCTGTTGCTCAGACTTTGGCTTCCCCACAGTAGACAACTACACAAATGTTCTTTACATCCTGGGTGCATCAAAACAGCTTTTCTTCAATAAATAATTTTATTTAAATGATCAACAGGGTGTGAAGAAGATAATACAGAGATTGTTATGTGAATAAGTGAAGAAGGAGGTGCTTTCCTCTTGCTTTTCACCAATGCCATTCTCATAATTTCAGTAGACCTAAGGTGGGTTTATTTCTTTCAGTGATTAAAAAAAATGGCACATGTACACATATTGTGTGTACAAATTTTGTTATGGTTATTGAAATATGTGACAGCATACGTATCAGATCTGATAGATGATTTGCAGTGTACTTAGTATGTGGCATTTTTATTTGGAATTCACCTAAGAATAAAGAGCTGCTCAAATGAAAAAATTGTTCATGAGGAAAAGTAGTAACTTGTTTTTGAAACATACATTAGGCTTTTCTGCTCTCGCTGTGCTTGGATGAAAATTTGTTTAAGCTCAAAAACAGTAGTACAGCAGTTGACTTACTCAGACCTACCATCCTGGTAACAATGAAGGGTTTTTTCCAGTTTCCAAGTTGCAAACATTTTGCAATTGATTACAGTCAGTGAGGAGACTACAAGAACCTCAGCAACAGATAGGTCTTTTAGCTGTTCTTCTCCCTCCTGTTCGTAGGGAAAGGCAATCCTGTCAACATGGTAATGAAAGAGAGACAAACTTCATGCAAAGGAATTTTGCACAAGAACAGTGGATATATGTGAGGGCCCAATGGTGAAATGCCAAGATTTATATCAGTATGCTAACTCCACTGGAATTACGGTAAGCATGCTTTTACAGCATCTAGATCCACAGCATTGTAAATACACACCAGACTCCCCTGAATGAAAGTGTGGTATTGATTTTGCTGTACTCTGCTGCACTGTTAGGGTCCTTAACAACATGCTGTTATTTCAAACAGCATGACAAAAACTTACTAAAAGAATCTATTTTTCCTCAGTAATTAGAGGCCAAGCAAAAGTTAGATGATCCCAAACAGTCTCTGATGACAATTTCTCTTAATACTTCTTTTGATCTCTAGTGCTCCACAGATCTTGCTCTGAAGTAAGGCATCTAGGTAAAAATAAAATCCTAGTATTTTTTGGATAGTATTTCTCTTATATAAAATTTTTTAACATTTTTTTCTCATCATTAAAAAGGACTTTGCCACTGAATGTACTGAGTTCGGGTTTCATAGTAACACCTAGTGGCCTCTGGAACACTGGGTCAAGGTGGAAACCCAATTGTGGGTTTTGAAAAATGAAGGTAAGGTACCACAGCAAGGATGTGGCTCCGTATTTCTTTTCTCCATTCTCTTCCACCCTGACCATTTGAGCTGGTAACAAAAGGAATATGAAGTCTGTCTGCACTGGGTGAGATGCAAAGATGAAGTAGAACACCTTAGACATGTTCTTGAGTTGGGTATAGAGTTGTTACATGTCCACCATCCCTTTCTTCAGGGAGACCTTTCTGTCCAGCTTGTATGGTGCATCAAATGAAAGAGCTGTGTGTTGCTTCTTGAGATCATCTGCTTTACAATGCCAGTACTATTGCATGAGGTTATTTTTCTATGGAGATTGTTAGTGGTGAAATGAGTTTGGGAGTTTAATGTTAGGTAAGGGAATAAAGGATGTTAAATAGCAACATGTGCCTAAAAATGAAGGTATACAATTTAGATGATCTAGCTTTTTCAGGCATCTGTTATAGCACAGTGAATGTAGCTCATTTCAATATGATTCCAAAGCGGAGAAGCAGGTTATGTCCATTACGGGAATCACTCAAAGAAGATGGTTTGAGTTTTGGGACCATTCACCTCAGCAACACTTCAAGAGTGCAGAATACCACTTGGCAGTTTAAACTTTGCCTTAATAAGGATCTATGACATTGGCATTTCTTAGAGTTGATTCTTCTCTTCTCATGGAAGAGAAACACAATACAATTAGAAATCTCAGATCTATCCTTTACTGAGATCATGCTGTGTCCTTGAGACCTGTGCTAGTATCATAGAATCATAGGTTGTTTCGGGTTGGAAGAGACCTTTAAAGGTCCAGCCCCCCAGCAATGAGCAGGGACATCTTCAACTAGATCAGGTTGCTTAAAGCCCCATCCAACCTGGCCTTGAATGTGATACAAGTTGTGATGCAGTTCTTTAGGGCTTCTTCACTCTCCTGTGCCTTCTGCTATGTGGTGTACATTTTTAAGAACATGGGAGGAGTCAGGCATAGTCTACAGCTTTTACACTTAAATTTCATAATGACTATACTAACTTTACTTTGAAAGAAGATTATGACTGGTGCCTTCCCTTTTCCAATGTGGTTTTGTTATTTTTCCCTTTGCCCAGTGACACTTTCCAAACAAATCTTTTGCCTTTCTTTTCATCAGTCCTTATGTAAAACATTGCTCTTCCATCCCTGAGTATATGTATGAGTATATGTGTATGATTAACCAATGTTAATTGCATGCAAACTATTTCACACTGCCATATTGTAAAGTGACGAAGTAGTAGTATGCATGTCAGGAAGTGACAGACAGTATAAGCGCTCAGTTATTTGCTTATAGAAGGTTACTGAATTAACTTAGATATGATTAATGGTACTAGTTACCTCATTAAAAGTAATTGGAGAATCTGGTGCTTCAGTATTAAAGATCTACAGAAATACAGTTTTAATAAAAGCAATTGCAACTGCAAGTAGCTTTCAAATAATAAAAATTGATGAAAGGTTACCTGTATGCAGAATTATTTGGCTAAGTTTCTTTACTGGCTGAGCAGGTCTTTGAAATGAAATTAAGGGAACAACTTCACAAACGTTTTAGGAGTGTGGTAACTACATTTGAGTTCCGGGCTCAAGATGTTTGTGGAGCTCCAGAAGAAACTGCCCATACTGACCCCTCGGAATGGCAAACGTGGGACCTGTGGCCAACTGAGCCAAGGAGAGTTGCGTGCTCTGCTCTGCTGGCATTGGTACAGACCTCTCGTACAGCATGTCTGTGCACATGCTTTTGCTGTGCAGAGTGAAATCTGCCATGACAAAGACTCTATCTGTCTGCTAAGACTTGTGTTCCTCATATGTTCTTGCTGATGAGCCATAAATATCCTCCAAGCTAGTTGTACAGTATAAGTACCATAGTTATAGTGGTCAGGTTTCTGTTAAAAGTACCGTGTAAAAGAGCCGAGAAATGTGAAACAGATGAAAAAGTTGTAAAACAAAGATGAGATATAACGGCTGATCTCATGATAACTTCAGAAATTGTCAGTGCCATAAAGTGATGTGTTAGTCTATGGCTTTAGGAGAACACATAAATGCAAAACAGGTTTTCTATTTTTCTCTGTTCAGCTAATGAGAATTTGACCAGGGTATAAGCATTTCTTCTTACACTGACCTGCTATTTTCACTCATTTTGGAAAGCAATTGAGACTTGGTTATTTTGTGTAACGGCTTTTGTAACCCAACACGTACATCTAATTTAGCAACTGGCTGGATCGTTGCATCCCTCGTGGCAATGTAGACCCTGCTACGCACTGAAGCATGGCCCTGCTCTGTCTTGACTTGATGCGAGTTTCCTGCTTTGGCCACACGTCATTCCCTCTACCTGTGGGTCAGTCAACATTTTCTGTGCAGCATTCCCTCCAGTGGGTGGGATGACAGTGTCATTTTGTACTGCAGCTCCTCTGAGATCAGCCAGTCTCTCCCTCCTCCTAAAGGCAGAGCCAATGGCTGCTTTACCTAGGAGGGAGAGAGGAACAGAGAGTGACTTCAGCCTCCTTTTCTTCCTCTACGTAGCCATGGGGCAGAAAGAGGACTCTAAATCCTTCAGAGTTTTATGGGGGTGCTGTAGGTCTCAAATATTTCCCTGTGCACGCAAGAAGAGAAAATGCAGCTAAAACATGTGATGGTAAACTCCTTAATTCATCATGTTAATGCCATTTATTACCAGTGTTGTAATTTTGCCTTTATTGTTTTATTTCCCTCCCTCTGCCAGCTGTGAACCACACAGGCAACCTAGTTCAGAAGTTTGACTTTCTCATATTATTGAGAAAGTGTGTATTATCGTGTGTGCTGCAGCTGAAAATGCAGCTTCTCCCAAAATATCATAGTCTCAGGTCCTGTGGCAAAGTGACTGAAGCCTCATTAGGTCAAACGATCCATTCAGGGTATCTGGGTGCTATTTTCAGTTTCAAATGTGCCAAGACACAAATTACTCTGCAGCAGGGACTTTTGATTTGCTTAAAAGTGGCACAGGAGTATCCAAACCAAGACAACGGGTTACCTTGAGGGGCATTTTAAAATGGGTGGACTGCCAATCAGAAGATAATTAAAATGATTAGCAAAATATGTATTTGAAAGTTTATCAACACTTTCAGGAGTGCTTTTTCCCAGCTCTCTGTTTTCTTGTACTGGAAAGCGTAACAAGAAATAAGTATCCTAAAACACAGGCCCATCTGCAGCCTCCAGAAAAAGCAACTAATGTGAAAGAACAGTAACCCCAGCTCTGGGGTTTTTTTGTGTTGTTTAAAGCCCTACATAAATCAAGAGGAGGCCCACAAAGGGAAGACTGTTTGGTTTCAGGGACTGGTCTTGATTTTCTGCTTAGGATAATCAAGATCAGGAATCCATCTCTAATTAAAGGCGAACAGAAAATATGCAGGATTTTCACATACATTCTTTTCATACTCATAGTTTAAGATGTTATGTATACAGTATTCTTTTCCTTTAATTCGACTTTCTCAAATTATGTGCAGATAGCTTCAGCTGCAGGGAAAGGTGGGAGTATTTAGGATATCTAGCATTTAACTGTTTCACTCCTACAGAAAGACCTGTTTCTTTATCAGAGGTATTCAGTAAAAATGCAGTTTCTATTTTCAACAGAAAACCTCAGTGACTGTGTGTGGTTCTGTTGTGTGGGGGGTTTTGAGGGGTTTTTGCTTTTGTTTTTGTTTTTTGAGTGAGTATATCCTAGTGAAGATGTTGCTCTGGCTTCTTTGAAGAAAGACATGCTTTTAGTTTTAATAAACATACTGCATTTTCCTTGTCTGCTTCTGTTGCAGTTCTGGTTCTTTTTGCAGTGATTTTCCATGGAAATGTCATTCAAGTGAATGAAATTTAAGCAGGATGTGGGTTTTGTCACTTTGATGGTGATGTAGTTTCCCAGATGTAAGTTTTTCATTAAGAAATTAATATTGGCAGATTGGGTATTACAGTAAACTAAACAAGCTTGAGTATGCGGTAGGACCACAGCATTTTGCATGGTGATGTTTAAGTTCCCCTCTCTTCCCGCACAGTGGAGTCTGGGGTTGATTTACATAAATTCTTAGATTTCTAACAGCAGCACCCCGTAAGTTGAACTATTCCTTATGCTTTTGGCTCCCCTTCTGAGACATATTGCTGACACTTCCATCACTGAGTCAGTATAGCCCAATGAATCAAAGTCTGATGTCTAGTTTTTAATAGAGGGAAAGGTTTCTGATGATATATGTGGTTGCATTTAATTCTGTGGCAATAAGATGGATGAAGAGTAAAGTTTGGCTGAGATAGTTCTACCCTGAGATCCTCTTCACCTAACGCCTGGAGAACGGTTACTCATACAACTTGACTTTGTCCATTAAATGTGCTTTCCATAATTAAAGAAGCTCTGTGTGTTGAACTGAATGCTGAGAGCCCACACGGTCTTCTGCTAGGCCAGTTGTCCACAGTGGGTTAAATTTCCAGCTCTTAGGAGAGGCAATACTGAGGTAAATTCCAATCAAGCAAAACATTCAACATCTTTTTCTTAGGGGGGGGAAAAAAAAAGCATTAAGAGCCAATTTTCTTGAATAAAAGAGTAGCTGCCCTTCTTCCTTGATGTAAAAATAGTAATAGCTGTGCAAGGAATACTAGAACGTGTTTTTGTAATGACTATTTCTGTGGGCTGTTGGTCCAGTAGTTAGAGGCTTCCTGTAAATCATTTATATTAATGTGGGTGATTTGGGGGTATGTATTTTTAACAAGTTTATTTAAAATAATAAAAGCAAACACGCACTGCTTGCTTGGTTAGTCACCAGTGCATCCTTGGTCCTGCCTTTTTCCTTCTCTTCTGTTCATATGGACTCCCCCATTTACTCTGAAGAAAATTGAACGGGAAGAGAAGGCTGAAAACAGGGAGCTGGCAGTTAGGTTTAAAATAATTCATAAAGACGTCACAGCAGAGGGAAGTTTAGCTTCACCAAAATGCAAATAAACTGCCTGCATCCTATCTAATTGCATCTCCTCCACAGAATCAAGTACCTTTTGCTTTCTGACTGTTCTCAGAAATACAGGTACAGCGCGCACCTATTCTGACCCAGATGTGCTGAGCTGCTGTGACTCACCACGGGCTGCTTCCCCTGCCACACCGACCGCCTGTGGGTCTTCCTGGTAGCCAGGACGTCGCTGCAACTCCTTCTCTCATTTTGCCACACCAGGCTGCTTTCTTCTGGGCACGATGGACTCCCTGCAGGCTGTGGTTAGAGGCACCAGCTCACGAGCAGGGATGGCTTCAGCTGAAGTCCGATGCTGTTCCTGCCTAACCCCTCTGTATGGATGGTTTCCTATTTTGCATGTGGCAATGCTCCTGCACTGCCGCAGGTCATAGCAGAGTAATATTTTAGTGGTAAGAGAACGACCTCAGGCATAACTCAGGGTGGTGGGTGTCAGCAACTTAATTTGCAGGGCTAGCCCAAGCTGTGGGTGCTTGCAGGCCAAAAACTTCACGGCTGTTCAGGCCAATGGAGGTGAGTAAACGTGATACTAGCTTTAGTAAGAATAAATTCTAATTTAATTTGGCTTCCTTAGAGGTGCATTTTATAGGTCAAGGTTTTTAGTATAGTACTCATCAATAAGAAATTAAATCGGCAAGCGGGTAGCATTGAGCCTCTCCGGGATTTTTGCTTCTTAAAATCAACTCTAAGCAAGTTTCTAATTTACATATTTGGAAACAAAAGCCTTCTCATAATGAACATGTTACTTTTTTTCTTATAAGGAATCATATTTGTACCTCACTCTTTTTACAGGTTTACGATAGTGTAAAAGTTTAATCCAAAAATATGTAAGAATTTCTTTTTACTGTAACTTCAAAATTGGCAGTGAACAACCACTGTAATTTTAAAGTAGCTATTTTGCATTTTGGTAAAGATTGTTGCAGCTTTTCTTTTCCAGCTGAAGAATATTTTTACTTTTTCCTTTTCCTGTTTTCAAAGAGTGTAGAATATCGTGATCGGTTCATTTTTTTTTTTCCATTTATGTATGCAAAAAATACTATCTTAATTTTTCAAAGAATAATTTAAAAAACAGGCCTCATGTTTTTTATAATATCACTTTTTTCAGATATCCTTATTTGTATTATTTTCTTTTTTTCCTCTTATTTTCCTTTTTTTCTTTTCTTTTNACTCCATGAGTGTTTCCAGCGTTTCTTAAAAGCATTTCTTCCATGCTAGTTCCTACCTGCCAGACAATTGTCAAATTTCCTGGAAACATTGTCATCCCAGTGCCTTTCTTCTGCTAGTTGTTGGATTTGGGAATTTAAGCTTCAAGCATGCTATTCTAAAGTCACTTAGTATGAGATAGACCAACTTTCCCGTCTCAAGTCTCCTTCTACTTCATATGGCTTGATGCATCCAGTTTACATAACTGGAACGACTATTTGGTCTTGAGTAGCTAAACCTCTCCTAAAATCCAAGACTGCTGAGTATTTCCAAAGAAGAAAGAGGTACTTAGGTATGAGCTGTATACCCCTGAGTTCATGCAAACTGGTTTCTTGAACATATGTAGGGATAAGCGTTGTCCTGTACAAAGGACCCCCGCTGCCTGACCTGCACTTTAACTGAAGTCCAAGAAGGAAAGAAAAGTTTGTGGAATTTACAAACCCTGTGGAGTTTCAGTCTGTTGATAAAGCAAAGAAGAAATAAAAGTGAACTCTGTGCAATTTTGAGTCATCTGCTAGCTGACTATAAATCTACAACAGTCTATTTATCACTTCCACCAAGGCTGCGGCAATTCAAACAGGCAAGAGAACACAGCTGCCTGTGCCTGTATGCGTTGCCTATAGACAGGTCAAAAGCTGAACATAAATCAACAATATTGAGCCGCTGCATAAAAGGCAAAGCCCACAGTCCAAGGCAGAAATGGAGCACTGGCTGTGTGCAAAGTAGCCCCCAACACTGCACAGGCCGGTCAGGTTCTGGTAAGGTTTTAACTTGGATATTGTGCCTAGTTCTGGGTGCTGCACTTAGAGACCCTTATAGACTAAGGACTGAAAATCCAAGACTACCGGTGAGGATGATCAGAGCTCTTAACACCATTTCTCTCAAGGAAGGACATAATGAAGTAGGTTTTTTTCATCTCAGAGACGGGAAGACTGAGGGGGAGGTATGATAACTGTGCTCACATACGTGAGCACTTCATGTCCATGGTGGGTGGAGCAAAAGCTGGTGAGGTGCAGCAAGGAAGATTCAAGTTTGATATTAGAAAAAAGTTTCGCGTGGCAAGCATATGGAAGTACTGGGAAGGCTGTCTTCATCACCAAAAGTCTTTGCAACTGGATTAGATAAGCATGGGCCAGGAACAGTTTACGTAATCCCTGCCTTTCCCAGGTGACTTTCTGAGACTCCTACCAGCCTTGACATTTCTGTTGGAAGACGACTTAAGTCTCTCCTTTCCTGTACCTGAGTAATATAGCACGTTTTTTTCCCAAACCTTGCAGTAACATAGCCCAAAGACAATGGTACCTACTTAAGTACCCAGTCCTACTGTAATTTGGTAACTGTGCCAGGTTGTTTTTTTTCTGGGAGCTTCTAAATTTTATAAGAATTTTATAAATGCCTTGTCTAAAGATACACAATTACCAAGGTTCTTGCAACGTCTTCAGAAAGGCTTGGAGAAAGGACAGCCATCCCACATAAGAAGAACTGTGTCTCTAGGTCTAGGTGTAGCTTTTCAGGACGTGCCAGTCTGTAGTTTCTGAGTAGTTTCTGAGACCAGTCACTTCACCTCCACCAACCCGTACGAAAAAATGAAGCACTTACAGAAAGCTCTTCACTTTTAAGCCTGGGTTGGTGGGGTTTTTTTTGTTTGTTTTGGGTTTTTTTATATATTCCCTTGCACTTTTCTAGCTGTTTGAATCTGATTTGTTCTTTTTATTTTTCAAGGCAAAAGAGCACACGCACTTCAAATTAATAAAGATGCAATAATAAAGCTGAGTTGCACTGCGCCGATAAACATGGGGTGCAAGCGTGTAGGGTTAGGACTCCTGGGGTATTTGGAGAGCACTGTTTTACTGAACTGCAGGGGCCTCACTGTAGGCTGATAACTCAGGGTGCCAGGTCAGTGGTGAGATATCTTCTTTAAGTGTTAGCCAGAATTTGTTGGCAGGCAGCAGGGATGTGGATAGAGGACTTGGAGGTCAGATGTTGTTCCAAGTTTGTCACAAGTATGCACTAGGGAACAGCAATGTGGGGGTGGACGGGGCTGAGACGCTAGATTTAAGCAGGAGACTGGTGCCCGACAGCACCATTGTTGCAGACAGGAGCGTGGATAAAAGGACGCGAAACTACAATGCTGCTTTTCTTCAGACTTCTGAAATAATGAAATAACTGTAGGGCTGCCCATCATATATCAGTGCTAACCAGCTCTATCCAGCCCAGAAAACATGATTGCATACTTCAATAGTTTTGAGGCGTGTCTGCTGAATGTCATGTAGATTTCTGACGGTGGAGTTGCAAGCAGGACAGATTTTAACCGCCTAAGCAAAAGGACATAAATACTCTAAATGCTCTACAAAATCAGACCAGCAGGCTGTCTCACCCAATACTCTTTCTCTTCAGCAGCAAAAATAACTATAGCTGCTCTTCAGTGAGACCATGTAAGCTTAGTCATTTCCTCTGGTCCATTCCCCTTACGTTAACCCAGGTTTACCACTGTTGGATTAGGGATGTTACAGGGTGCTTTCCATCCAAATCACTTTCTGTTTATGGATTTATTGTCCATAAATTTGTGTGATCCTCTGCAAATGCTGTCTGTCTCTACCCCCTCCTGTGGCAGCAAGCTCCACAAAACTGACATAAGGTGTAATCTGATTTTTTGTGAAAGGGACCCCTGAGACTGCCTTTCTGATTTTCTTTCTAGAAAGTTTTGATTCCCACACCTTGATCACTTGAAAATGATGGCTGTGAAGTGTGTGGAGCTGAGAGTGGCGTGTTCTTTTGGCCTCTCCAATTGCACATATTTATAGACTTTCTGCTGGCTACTGGTGGGACTAAATGGAGACAAAAGTATCCTCATAGCCTTTAATCCACTTTCTTCCATGTGATGTACCCTTAAGATAGTGTCCGTATTTCACCAAATAGTGAGAATATTAACTAAGGCTGATGCCCTCCCACCTTGAACTCTTTAGATAGTTGGGATTTAGTATTTAAGCAAGAGGTGTGGCCAATGTAGCTACAGATATTTCAGGTGAGGATCACATCCTTCTGCAGGAAGATGCGAGTTGTTGGGGCATCTGTATGGCAGGGAAGAAACTGTGATGAGTACTCCTCCCACTATATCCATACTTTTTGCAGGGTAAGTGTTTGATCCCGTGCTCACAGTATGAGTCGAGGATTACCCTCCACGCAGGCATACTTTTGGTCTCTCTCCTGTGGGTGAAGTCAGTCCTATGGAAACCCTGCCTCTGCCACTGCCTTGAGTGTCCTCGATCTGTGGCAGGAGAAGCTGCTGGTGCAGCGGCCGCTGGAGCTTCCTGTGGCTCTCCCAGGTCCTCCTTGCAGAAGGAATTGAGCGCACAGAGGTTTCTGCTGATAAAGGCCAGTATAGCCCAAGGCTTCCAGAGCTCTCCAGGTAGCTCTGAAATGTTCACAGGATGACTTTATGCGACAAAATGTTAAGTCAATCTTTCTTCTTTCTTCTGTAGTGTCTACTGACACAGAAATGCACTCTGCAGCCCTTCAGCCATGCTGAATTTTGTGATGTAGGAGTAAAAGAGAAGGAAAAAGCCTTTGACCTTGTTAATTGAGCAAATTTAATTTTCTGCGGCTGGCAATATTATGTCATCTTCATGTCATTTTTACAGTACCTTTCTGAGTCAAACCATACTATAAACTATGGACAGAGGTGCATTTTGAAAGCTCAAATCTGATGCTTCTAAACTATTACTTTATTGAATTTGAGAGTGGTGATGGTAGCTCACCAGGTATTACTGCAGCCAGAAAAGAGGTTAAATCTAGAAGGAAATAGACAAAACCTCAGCATTTGTGTATTTTGTGTAATAGCTTCTATTTGACTAATCTGAACAGGTTTTTACCTGGGATAGGGGAGGCAGGCTATTTTATTTTTTTTTTTTCCCCAATCCTTGACAGCTCTTTACCTGTTTTCAAGAAGCAGTCAAAAAAAGAAAAGTACTAGAATGTTGATTTTTTTGCAAAAAGTATCCCTGATCTTTTGGTACGGTTTCATCCTTTCTCTCAGAAGCCTGCAGGGTAATAGAAGCTGAGACGAAACATTTTAACTTGATCCCTTCAGGTGCAGTATCATATATTTGGGGAATTACTTTTAAGTATTTTTTACAGTTTTGAAAGTTGGGTTGTTTTCTTTTTTACGTATTCAGAGGAACATGCATACCTTTAAACAGACACATAAGAATTCTAAAAGGAGTATTTTTGTGTGTGTTTGTCATGTGTGTTCAGATACGCATATACACTAAACCACGTTTCATTTAATCTTCTTGTCGACAATTGCTGAAGGCCAAAAGAGTAAAATCTTTATTTGCTGCACCTCCAAAAGCAACCTCAGTCCTTCATACGCCTTTGGCAGGAGAGAGCACAGTTAGTGAAACAGCGCACTGCTGGGTTGAAAATGCTGCCAATACAGATGACAACAGCACTTTGTCTTAGTGGAAATGCTTTGTAGCTTGAGTCATGCCTTGCCCTTCAGACATGCTCAGTACAGCTGCCCCTGTCCCCCACCTCCTTCCCACAGTCTTCCTAAAGTGCCTTTCCCTCAACAGGGAGGGATCCTGTGTTAAGGGTAAACATATAGCTCCACCTATTCCCTTTTTTGTGTTACTCCATTTCAGCTTTTCAAAATTGTTTAAGCATAAGATAAAACATATTGCAGAAATGGCAGTTCATCCAACACTTCTTTAAAAGTTCAGGTATTCAGAAGCAAATGTAATGCTTTCTTTTGCCCACATTCCCACTGGACAAGTCCACGTAAGATGCAGTAAGTTACAGTTGTTGGCATATTGACTTATTTTAATAAGATCATTCCAGAGGATTCCTTCTCCACGCTTCTCAAATTCTTCAATCTTATCAGGAGTGTCAGAGAAAAGAAGGAAGTGTGTGATACTAGTTGCATTGCTTATTTATGGGCTCACTGTTGGGGTTTTTAAAATTTATTTTTATTTTTACTTGCTCTCTCCTAGTTCCTTGCTGAAATAGCAGAAACATCTGTCTCCCTTCATTGAGGAGAATCATTTATGAGTCCCAGATTTACCAACAGTATCAGTTACATCCAGCAAACCTCACTCTTGGTCTTATTAATTACTTTCCATCTGCTTTTCCCTCAGGCATCTTGGTTAGCAGAAAAATGCTGACAATCAACAGTAATGGCTTCTTAAGTTAGTTATTTATTAAGTCAAGCCTTTTGCATATACAGTTTCAATAAATACATGTTTTGGGCTTTTTTTTTTTTTAGAAAGGATCATCTTTGAATTGGACCTAGTTGAAAAACAAAAATGCAACAATTCCAGGAGCTGAAGACAGTGTGGCAGTGGGGGGTGGTTTGCTTTTTTTTATTTTATTTTTTATTTTATTTTAAACCGCCTGATGGTCTTAGCCTCCGCTTTGAACTTTTAAGCTGAAAGAAGCCCCGTTTGGATTCTGTAGTTGTATGCTCAACTCATGGAAAAAGCAGAGCTCCAGAAATTGCTCTTGGAAGAAGTTACTGTGGGCGGAAGGGGACGGTCCTACTAGGATTTGGGGGGTTTGCTCTTGTCTTTTTTTCTTTTTTTTTTTTTGTTTAAGTGAACATTTATATTCTTCTTTTCCCATGACTTTTCCCTCTTTTGGCTAGGTTGCTCCCTTGGTCTCCTACTGGGAAAGCAGCATTGAACTTGCAGTGCTGAAAAGATGATTAATGATAGGCAAAACTGTATACAACATGCAGTTTATTTGGGGGGGGAGGAGCGTGCAGTGAAATGCTGCATTGGAGAATTCTAGGCAAATGGTGTGTGAAATTGTTGACAAATTGCCCTCATTAAGCTCACTAAATGAATGCTTTCATGAGAACATTGCCTTGATATCACCATGTATAGTGTAACTTCTACTTGAAATTGCGTGTGCTGCTATTCTTATCTTTTAAACCCTTGTAACAGCTTTAACATCCTGATAAAGCCAACCATTGTAGCTGTCTTCACTGTTTGGTACATGGGATGTGAAGGCAAATTGCTGAGGGTGACTTCCATGAATGGTTCTGAATTATTCATTAATTTATTCATTATAATGAACTGTTCTGAGTCCGGTCATATATGCCAAGAAATGGATTTAAGAATGCTTTAAGTTCCTCAGAGTCTTTAACTTGCCCCCTGTCAATAAAAAGGGCAACAAAAGGACAACAGTCACAGAAGCCTCTGTTTTAGAAAATGCAACTTTGGATACTGCTTAGCCTTTTAATGGTAGAAAACTTTCGGAAATAATATGTCTCAAAGGTGATAGTGGTTGATGACCCAGCACATTCACTGGCATTCAAGTAAGGTCAGTATGCACTACACACCTGTCCTACCAAGTTGAATTCTGGCCATCAGCCTAAATAATTCCCCCTGGGCAAATAATGAAGTGTGAAGCCATCGCAGGGAGAATTGTATAGACTACTTAAGAGACCTTCAAAGATGAAGGTCAGGCCATGGCCTAGCATCCGGGTTTGTGCCACACAAGTTCTGTTTTACCTCAAACCAGGACAGTTTTTTACCAGGTTTTACTATAGTAAGAGTGAAAGTATCCATGCAAAAAGCTACCAGTGTGAACTATTTATATTTGATTAAGCAGTTGCTTTATCTGCTGCAAAGGAGTAGGAGATGACAGTCAACCCATATTGAAAGATGATCGTACAATGCATAATTGAAAAATCCCTGTCCTAAACCAAATGTATACCATGCAGAAAATTACATGAGCATAGATATAAGGCTGTCTTTGTGTTGAAGACTGCTGGTAATTCTGAACAGGAATTGTAGCATAGGAAGAAAAGTGTGGCAAGAATATGTTGTCAACCGTTGACCCACTTTGGGTAAAACCAGATGTGGCTGGTCCTTCTTAGAGCTTTTCCTGCAAGGAGGGCCTGGCTGGAAAAAGCTGTCATACAGGAAGAAGAGGGAAAGCACACCATGTAAACAAGAGGAGACTGGTTTTTCCTCATCTTTTTTCTCTATCACTCAGCGTGACTTCTCAACTCATACTCTTGCACAGCTCTCGTAACACCCCCTTTCCTTTCATTACAGCTAGGTAAGCATGGGTACAGGAATATCTGGGAACTTTGGGAGAGATTTTTCATTTGTAACTTGGCTTTCCAGCATGAGAAAGATTTGGAATGATTGAGTTCTTGATCTCCACTGTTATGAGCAGCACTAGAAAATGGCGTAAGTGGCTACAGACGGGGAAGGGTTTGTGGGATGCTCTGTAGTCGGCCTCAGGCAAAGACTGGGCTGTACCTTAGGGTACCTTTGTGGGCTGTTAAGCTCCCCCTGATGACTTTAAACTGAAATAGCTTGAGGAGAGTACCTATGATCCCATCCAACAGTAACACTGAGGGTGTGAATTCCCCTACGGTAGGTGACTGGCACAAGCACTTGGTAACATAAACCATCTGTCTATATTTTAGTTCAGATAAATAAAATAAAGCCACTTAAATCTGTCAAGCTGTTGTGAGGCAAGTTATTTGGTTTATTTTCTTACTTGGAGATGACACATCTTCCCCACTACCACAAACTATGCACTCTAGTCTCATACATTTAGGGAAATCTCAAATGAGCTCCATCACCTTGGTACACTGTTTCCCTGAATATGGTGTCTCACCTGCTGTTAAAATCTAGATGTTCTGTGGCTGTGATGAGCTGAGGCTAAAGCTGGGAGGCTGGTGGGAGGTACCCCGGGGATTTGAACTTGACTTCCCCTGTTTACTAGGCAAGAACTTGAAACAGCTAAGCTATTCTTGCAAACAGCTTTGTAAACTATGTCCTCATTGGTCACCCTGCTGGCCAGAACAATCTGGAATGACATCTCTACTGGTCAGTAATGTCATTGACTATAGTCCTGGAGTGAGTTTTTGAGTCCTTTAGAGAGGCAGCATACGGATTGTTATTAGCTCTGAGCATCCTGGTACTTCATAGAAGAAGTACGTCAACTGTGTACGTCATTTTATGTGGCACACGATTTACAGCTGGTCATATAAAGTAATTTTTCTAAGACTGGTAAGTCCAAGATTCCTCTCTTTTAGCAGCCATATTAGAAAAAAGTGACTTAAAAGAACTGTTGATATGTCCTCCATAGCAAATCTGCTAGTAATTGCAGCCTAATGCAACATCTGAGAAATTTTAGAATTAGCAGGTTACAAAATCAAGGAGTTACAATAATGACTACATTAACCCACTCTGTTTAATATGGGAGTTAAGACTTATTGGGAAAGAGGGCATGAAAGTAGAAACAGGAATTGTGAAGAACGTGGAGAAATTAATAATATCCTGCTTGGTAGGGCCAGTGTTTCTGTTGAACATGTGGGACAGATATTCCACATCAGTACAAACAGCCTATCTTCATAAGCAGCCTCTCCTGGGAGATGTCCCTTGAAAACTCCAAGGGTTACAGTGAGGTGTTTCATGAATATGGCTAACAATCAGGCTAGTAGGAGTGGGTTTTTGCAGGCACCCCCAAATCTTTGTTGACAGAGACAGTTTGAGACTGGAAGGGATGTACGGAAAACCCACGACTTCCACAAGGAGATGCTCCCTACAACAGACCTTGTAGCAGCTTCTTGCAGCTCCATGGAACAACAGACTGAGCTGGCAAGGCTGTCAGGGTCTGGAATATCTCTGAGCCTTGACCGACCAATAGGTCAGTCTCAAGTGCTCCCTGTTGGAGTAGACCATATTTAGCTGCTAATCTCTTGGTGGTCTACCAGTTCTGGTGAGAACAACTACTTTAAGAGCCTCATAAGCTTGCATTATGGGACTTGCTCTTGTGATGTATATCTTAAATGTCTTGCAATATATTATGAGCTGAAGGAGAAAGCTGAAGTTCACTATTTCTCCTAGAAATTGCTTTACGTTAAGACTCTGGCTCATGTTGCTCCAACAAAGGGCTGTGGGAGTTTAATATCCCACTGTCCTTCACCTATTTGTAATATCCATCCATTGCATGAAAATGGTGTGAAGCAGAAGGATTTTTTTGCCCAGATGCCCATCATTCCAATGTGCTAACATAAACCTACATTTATTGATGGTTTAAGTGAACACCTGGCACATTGACCAGATGTGGCTGAGGAGTAGCACTCAGGTTTTAAGCTATTTTGGCTACAAAGCCGTGACTTCTGATGTAGGAGGACATACAACTTGGGATGGTAAAAATCTTCTTGTGCATCCTCTTCAAGTACCTGTTTTTCTCAGAGTATCACACTGCTATTTACAAATCAAGTTCTGGTTCTTGGTTAAGGTTGCAGGACATGGTGATAGAGCGGCATTAGCATCAGTGACAACGGAGGCACCATTTGTTGGCTTTACCTTTGGGAGAAGGCCCACAGCTTGCTCTCAGTGGGCACAAGCTGCCTCAGAGGAGACCTAGTTCAGCTCCATCTGTGAGTTGGGTGACAAGGTGACTGGGCAAGATATGATTCGGCCAGGCCTGTGAAGCGATCTAGGGGCATCAAAGAGACTTTTTTTTCTCCTGGTAAGCCTTGTGCAGAGCTATCCTTGAATTCTTCACTGAAAACCAGGGGAAGTCAAGTCAGGATCTGAAGAAAGTCCAGACTGTCTGTGCAGGGAGTGACAACAAGGGAAAAAGAGGCATTTTGGCTGCAGGCTGGAAAACTCAGGTGTGATGTCTTAGAAAGCTCTGAAATACAACCAAACTTTCTGATAGAAGTTTGGTGAAACCAAGGGTCTTTATGGCTAAATTGTGCTGCCTCTCATGAAAAGAAGAAAGAAGTGGGAGGGAGCCCGCCGGGGCTGAACAATTCAAGAGCCACTGCCTGTAAATTTTCTTAGGATGTTTTGCATTAACATCAGTCTGAGGCAGAAGAATGGAACTGGCAGCAGCAGCAAGAGACTAGAAGAAAGCAGTTGGTTCAGGAAACATCGATGAAGACTGAATACAGAGGAAAGTTAGAGGAGACTAGTAATGAGGAGAAAAATTCTGTGGAAATGTGAGAGGTTACTGGTTACCGCCTTGGGAGGGAAGACAGGAGAGGAAGGAAGCAGGAAGGGAAGACCAGAAGGATGAAAGGGAGCTTTGTTGAGTGAGGTGTCTGGGATAAATCAGGCCTGAGAAGCTGAGACTACAACTAGCCAGATGTGAAGAAAGGATGTGAAATAAGGCATTGGGGGGTGTGTGTGTGACAGTGTGTGACACTGTTTATATGGGTAGTGGACCAAGGTCAAAGGAGGAGAAACAGTGCTTACAGAGATGTAGTGGTCAAAAGAAGCTCAGTCTCATGCAGCATCCCTGGTCCAGCACCCCATGATCCCGCAGTACCTGCTGCTTCTTGGGAGAAGATAGACATTGCTGAAAAAAAAGATTTATTTTTCCCAGTGTTGATTCCAGCAGGCTGTTTCTAGACAGGGGTTTCCAGAGTTTGTCCACAACCCTGTTCAGGGAGTGTCCACAGTGTGAGCGTCCTCTGTGTGCAACCCAGACACGAATCTCACCCTGCTCTGTTATTCACGGAAAGGAAACGTGGCCACACCAGCTGCACAGTGTGCTGCAGCCCGGGTCCCGAGAAGGACAGCGTAGACACAACCGCAGTGCTTGGAAAACCTTCTGGTGCTGTCAGTGCTTCTCTTAGTCCAACCAAGAGCAGTCTGTTTAGCCTTCCAGCCCTCGCAAGAAATGTCAATGCGATGAGGCAATGTACCTTCTTAAGTTCATTTCATGGAGAATGCACCAGCCAACCCCATGTTTTAAACCAAACCAAACCCCCCGCATTAAATTCGCAAGGTCAGACATAAGCTATGAAATGCCAGAATTAATTTTGCTTCTACGGTCCTACTATGACTCCACTGTGCTTATGCATTATAATGCCATAATTTACATAATGGCAAACTGTTTCTGGGAATGAAGTGGGTTTGCAGTGTTGGCTGTGGGCCCCCGCCTTGTTTGTTGTGGAAGGTGTATTGTGGACAAGGCAAGGGAATTCAGGATGGTGGTTCTGGAGTTGCACAGTCTTCATTCCTGTGTTTTCTAACACTTGAGACTTAAGAGCTTGACTTTGCAAATTCACTGTTCTTTTCAACAGATTTTACATGTAATGTAAAACATGTTTCAACACAGTCTGAACTTTATTTATTGCTTTTGTTGTTGGAAGAAGGAAAAAATCAGGTCCGGGTGAGGATTTTCTCCTGTAAAACTGAAAAAAAATCAGCAAAAATGTCTTAAAATCTCAGGTTGGTTAAAATCTTTTTATTTAGGATTTAAATTAATTGAACTTTGGAAAGAAGTTTAAAATAAAACTGGATCTGTATTTGCTAGAACTGCCTGTACTTCATCTGTTCTGTGATCCTATCAGAACCTGTCATAAGACAAACTCGTTAAAGTCCAAAGTGTCCTAGTACTTGAGCATCACCTTGATTTAATGCATTTTAACCAGACCCACTGAAGTCATTGTGGGACCAGAGCCTTTGCTTGGCTGGAGCAGCCTGACCTCATGTGAAGGGATGGATGCTAGGAGAGTTCTCAGCCAGCAGAACAGACTCTACTAAAAGCTACCCCTTAAAATACAATCGGAGCTGTCCTTAGATCCTGCAGCTTTTTAGCCATATAGATCAATCATTCGTAATTATACTCAGGCTACTAACGATAAAATGGCACATACTGTCAGGTCATATGGCAATGAGGCCATAACTTTAATCTATAATGATGAAAATATTCTAGATTTTTTTTTCCTTTAGGAGGTAGGTAGTATTAATGTGTCATTTTGTAGTTAATAAAACAATATGCTTTATATAATTGCTTTGAGTTGCCAGCAACATATTAGTCAAATTTCTTTTGGATTCTTTTTCACTTTAGAATGCCCAAAAGCAGTCAACACAGATATTATCATGGAGCATTCACAAAATATATGCAGCCATATGAACATGGTGATGTAAAAGTAGAATTAATTAGAAAAATACTACTTGGCTCCTGCTGTCTTTAAAATGATACTTATTTTTTTCATCATTGTGTTTAAATACAAAGTGTGAAAACAAATGCTTAAAATGTCTCAAGTATGAAAAATCAAAGCTTCCTACACCAAATAGGAAACTAGTCTCAGTTTTATTGCCGGAATTTGAAGGCCGGGGATACAAATGGCTTCTAAACTGAAGTTTGACATAAAGCTAGTTGGAAGTAACTGGAAGTTTTTGATTTTTTTCTTATTATTATTTCAAAAAGGAAAGCTTAGACTAAAACTGAAGGAAAAAAACCCCACCAAAACCAACTGCGGCAAAAATTCCAGAGCCAAAATACTTGATTTTGGAATTGCTGTGATCATGCCTTATGGAAATAGTTCCGTTGCTTTCAAAATTTTTTTTTTTCTTTATCCAGAACCCTTTGTTTGGCTACTTCTTCCAAAATCGCTGTGGTTTTATTCATAGAGAAATGGTGCATCATGAGACATGTAATGCACCACAGAGGGAGGCCCATAATGAATAGAGATGTAATACAAACACTCCCAGGAATGATTGTAGCAACACATCCAAATAGAAACATTTTGGCCCATAGCTTTCTTGTTCTTCCTCAGCCCTAAAAATTTCTAAGTTACTCTTGCTGGGACAGGATACAAGTCTAAGCAAAATGTGTTGATGTCTCCTCGTGAAGAAGGAAAGTGGCAATATAGGAAGGCACGTCTCATGTAACAGCAAATCTTTCCCAGTCTTGCAAAACCAGTAGTTGATAGTACTCCATCTCCTCCCCTCTCAGGTGGGCTCATACTGCTTATATTAAGAGGCAACAAACCTGAAAGTTATTTTCGTCCTCACAGAAAGCACTTAATCTCCTTTGGATTATTGAAACGGTGGCAGAACTGATGTGCCTTCAGATTCTTTGCACCATTTTGAAGGCTAGGGTATCTTAAAAGGTTATTGTAAACAGTATCACAAGGGAATATGAATTAATTCAGGCAGCTTAACTCAGTCACAGCCAAGAGACTCCTACCAGTCCTTTGTAATTATGTATAAATATACTCTGTTGTTCAAATTGAATAGTCTCAATGTGTAAGGTACCAACCAGCTGGAAGACAAGGAGTAGAAAAAAAGAAAAGTACTACTACATAACTTTGCCAAGAATGGGTGAAACGTCTCTGAAACTGTTAAAAGAAAATATCTTCATAGGTCTCGTCCACAGACACCATAATGCTACTAAGTCCCAAACCATATGGCTAAGAATAATAGGCCTCCCAGATTCCCACAGCGAATCCCACAATGAACGAAGTGTTTGGTAAATACTGAAGGGCTAAAGATGACTTAGTTCTAGTTGAGACTTGTAGGTCCACTTTGAAGTAGCATTTCCCAGCTTCTCTGTTTGTGTTGATGCTTTTTGGCTTATGAAGCTCCAAGACTGTCCTGAATGCCTTGCACAAAACAGTTACCATTGTCAGTAGCATCATCTGTGATGAATACATTTCTGCTGAGAGTTTTATGTCTTTATATGAAAATCAGTTTGGTCCTTTATTGCTTCTCCATGTGCCTTCCATCTCATTCTCCTCTAAAAAGAGTATAAAAAGTATAACAGGATGTGCAACAGAAATATTCGGTCCTTCATCTGAAAGCTGAATTCAGGTCTCCTAAACCAAGGTGTTCTTTTCTCTATAGACTTTTTTTCTGGTTGGTTTTTTGTTTGTCTGTTTGGGGTGGGGTTTTTGTTGGTTTTGGTGTTTTTTTGGCGTTGTGGTTGGGGTTTTTTTGGGTTGGTTTTTTTTTTTGTGGGTTTTTTTTTCTTTCCTTTTGGTTCTGGTCATGTCAGAAAATTCCTGGGATTCATGCCATCAACTTGACAGAGTGGTAACTTGTTTGTGTAATGTCTTTATTCTTTACAGGGCTCCCTTGGCAGCTAAAACTTCCTGTCTCGCAAAGCACCAGTCTATGCTATTCTTAATGAGCAAAAATACTCTTTGGCAAAGGGATTCATTTTAGTTGTGCATCAAATTTCGAGTTTGGAGGGAAACTGCCATATTCCTTCTCATGGAGCCTGTGTTCTTTCTGAATCCCGTAAAATTATTTACACACAGCTATGCACTTGGGTCTACGTGAGTTTATGTTTCCAATCGGTCTAAAAAATTTCTCTCTTATACGCAAGAAAGGTTGCTGCAAGAAATGCGCAGCCTTCTAGGAGTTAGAAGTGGGATTGTTGGCCTTTCTGGCCTTTCTGGCCCTGTGACCCCCACAGGAAAACTTTCAGGTGGTTGACTGCCGCGGGATGCCCAGCACATGACGTGACATGAGGAGCTGAGAGGTTGCCAAGGGAGTCATTTGCAGTGGCTACTTCTGTCACTGTATTTCAGGCTAAGACGAAGCGCAGCTGGGCTGCACATGGCGCGGGGACATGTGTTGGTTTCAGCCTGCCTGTGCTCTCCCACAGCTGGGGACTAGCGTTGTCCCGCGGCACCGCTGCGGGGAGGACGGTACGGCCGGGCACACTAGCCACAGCTGCCTGTCGCTGGCTTGGAGGGGAGGGCTTGAGTGACAGAGGTGGGCTGCTGTGCCGTAGAAAGCCTGTCGTGGTTTGAGCAAATCGGTTCTGGTTTACCTCAAACCAAGACAAAGCCCTGTTATGTTTTGGTTTTTTTCTTCAACATCCTACTTTCCCTAAGTGAGCTCCTAAGAAGTGTTTGGGGTAGGTTTCTCAAACTCTTACAAGCCACACGGCAGAAAAAAAAAGTACTTGGTTCTATGTCTTGTTTGGCAGTCTGTGGACCCATATGCGGGGCAAACATTAACCTTTTACCATAATTTTTTACCATTTTACAGAAAGCAGATTGCTTCTCCCCCACCCCCTGAACAGGGAACTCTCAAAAAGAAAACAGAGGATGTTAAAAGCAGACCCTTGTGTCAAAGACTGTCTGCCTTGGCACAGTACAACATTTGTTTAGCATCAGTGGTTAGAAATTAACCTTTGGTTGCAGAAAACTATATTTTTACACTAATTCACATTTTCTCTCAAAAAAACCTAGGATGGTCATTTGATGAGTCTGACCCCAGAAGGCAATATTTTCTTAGACTGTCACTGAAGGGTGTGTGCAGTCATCTTGAATCAGGACCAAAACTTTTTCACAAGGAGAAGCATGAATGACCATTGTCTGCTGGGATTAGAGCCTCATTAATGTTGCCTGATGTCTTGTCAGTCATTTGTGCTGCTGGTACTCATTTCAGCTTCAGGTACTTAGCCCACCTCTTAATGAAAATGCACATTTTTTCTTCTTAAGTTAAACTCCTGTCCCCAAAACTTCAGGTTTTAGAAACTTTCTCTTTAGTGCTGGCAGCACTGACGCTTTTGCCTCTGCAGTTTCATATGCCATTTGCATATGTTGACAAAGATGTAATTTGCTCAGAATTATCTGTACATGCAGTAATTGTCTAGCGTGTGTTGTGATATATTTAGGAAGACAGGCTTTTTCAGAAATAAGATCATAGTGTAGCGCAGGGAAAACTGCTCAACTCATGGTTTAAATCAAATCAGGATTAAAGCGGTTTTGTCTTTTTAATAAGGACGTGTAATGGCCTGGCAATCAGTGAGCTGTGCGCTGAGGATCAGTATCAACGGTACAACACATAAACCACAATAGTAGAAACTTGCAAAATGTTAGTAAACAGCTACAAACTTCTAAAGGTCCTTCTATGACTAATCCTAACGAGTCCTAACCTCACCTGCACATGGCTGCGGGCACGCTGCTCCCCGGGCTGCATGGGTTACAAGCACGCACCCCTCTTCTGGGGGCTTGGGTCCCCCTATTCACACACACCTCCTGCAGGTACCTGCATAACCCGCATTTTGGGTGTACTTACGTATACCTGTGCTGCTCCCAATGACCGGCTTATCCATGTGCCACAACTACCCCCGCACAGCTGGGGTGTGGGTCCCCACTTGTCGCATCCTGAACTGCCACCGCGCAGAGAGCCGGCGCCACAGAAGCAAGATGCTGGTGGGGTGAGTTTTGGCAGTGCCAAACCAGGTTGGACTGCTGCCCTGTGCCTGCTCCAAGGTCTCTCCACCTACCACAAACTTTCTTCTTTGTTTTTTTACTTCTTTTCAATCTGACTCTTTTCCAAAAATCCTTTGGTAACCCCTGATTACCACTAAATCTGTGTAATAGTTGGGCAAACTTCACTACTGTTATTTCTGTTGTTTTAGTGTCAGACTTTTGGGGGCAAGCATCCTCTCAGGACTGGTAGTTTTGGGTGTCAAGCTGTCCGTCCACACACACAGCTTACCCTGCCATCCATCCGAGAGCATCTCTTGTTATCCAGCCCCTCTCGCGGGGCGGTGGCACGGCAGATTCCCCCCCGGTAGTGGAAATCATGATTCCCAATTCTGCTGTTAACGTGGGCTGCCCCGGGGAAAGGCCCTTGCCCCGTCAGTGCTGTCACTTACGCCACCGTTGCAGGTGTGGGATGTCCTGTTAGATGTGACGGTGGTGGTGGTAGGTGAGTTTGTAATGACAGCCCTAAGGTTGGAGCTGACTGGGCGTATATTGCTTCTGATTTCCCGGCAATCCTCGTGGTCTTGAGGGTTAAAGAGCCTGTTCTTTGGGGTGAAAGAAGCAGCAGCTGTTTGGTTGTTTTTTGGTTTTGTTTGTTTTTTAAGAAAGCTTAATTAAATAGAAACATCTCATCTCAAAGCACCAGCCCTACAGGAAACCTGAAGAACGAGCATTGGCACGTTGGGTTCCATTCTTTGACGTGGAGGCGAAGGCCAGGAGCGATTCCCTGGAGCCTCTGCGGGAAGACCGCTGGCAAAGGAGAAACCAGCCGGGAAGGGCAGGTAAACAGAGCCCCTGCTGGGGGACTGACTGCCCGGGGGCTTCTGACAGGGAGGGCTGGAGGTGGCACGGGGGGGACTGGACTGGAGGTGGCACAGGGGGGTTGGGATGGAGGTGGCACGGGGGGGCCGGGCTGGAGGTGGCACGGGGGACAGCGGCGCCGGCAGCTGCCAGTCGCGCCCTGGAGGGGTCCCCGCCAGCCGCCCCCCCGCAGCGCCCGCTGCCTTCACGGTGGGCGACGGGGCAGCCCGGGGAGGGCCCGGCCAACCCCGCTGTGTCTTTAAAGGCCGGGGCGGGCTCTCGGCACCATCCCCCGTCCCTCCCTTCATCCCTCCCCATCCCTCCCCCGTCCCGGCCCGGCGGTGCTGGGCGCCGGGAGGAGGCGCCTGCCGCTAACAAAAACTCTGCGGCGGCCGATCTCCCCTTCCTCCCTCCGCGGGCAACAAGTGGTTGGAGGTGGTTTCCCGGGGGAGGCAGCAACGGGACTGCGAGGAGGAGGAGGAGGAGGAAGGCGGAGCGGCGCTGAAGCACCGGAGGAGCCCCAGCGCCGGCCGTGGGGCGGCAGAGCCAGCGCCCAGGGGCCGTCCCGCCCGTGGATTATAACTGGAGCCGCCTCCCATGCCCTGACACCCCGGCTGGAAACCGGGGCGGGGAAGGCGCCCCGATAGATCGCGTTTTTTATTCTTTTCCTCTTTTTTTTT